>CM055117.1:856040916-856252637 GCA_029206835.1 Rana muscosa
CTTATAGATCCGTTTACAAGATCATTTAAAGAAGCCATTGGCTGGGACGAGTCAAAAGAAACACCTCGTAAACTCAGAAAATATTTCCCCAGCCTGAAGAATGATCCGGAAACATTTCCCTTAATCGATGAACTAGAGGAATTAATCAAGGATGAGTGGGAAAGACCTGGCAAAAAAATAAGAATTAACAATAGGATAGCTAAACTATATCCTTTAAGGGAACCGGCAGTGAACCCCCTTATCTCAGCCCCTATAGTGGATTCATCTCTAATGAGATTGGCGAGACACGTGACATCAAAAAACAACTGTTAGAAACAGCAGACCAAGACAAAATAGTCCCTGCATTACAAGAACTTAGCCTGGCAGGGGACTTCGTAGCTGAAGCATCAGTCGACATCATCAGATCATCAGCAAGGTCGATGCTATCGTCAGTCATGTCCAGAAGAGCTCTCTGGCTAAAACCATGGGTCGCAGACGGAACATCGAAATCGAATTGGTGCAAGATTCCGTACGATGGAACCAATTTATTCGGTCCAAAATTGGATCTAGCAATATCGAAGGTCACAGGCGGAAAATCTGGCCTGATACCATCAGACCGAAGGCCAAAACAGCAAAAATTTCCTCCCTTTAGGAGAAACCTACCGGAGAGGTATAGAGAGGCAAGGTCGTACAGACCAGGCAAAGACTTCAAACGCAATTGGAGAAATACCCAATCGTCCTATTTGAGGACACAGAAACCCAAGCTTGCTATCACAGGAGAACAGTTAGAGTACACGATGGAATGAACTCAGCAGCTTCAGCATTCAAGGTGCCTTCAATGGTAACTTCACAGGGTGCAGGATCCCTGACCATGGGTTCAGTGGTCTGAGTGGGCCACAGCCAGCTCAGTTCCATTTCCTCATCTTCACTCTGGTTTGAGGTATTCATCTCTCCTGACTGAGTGGTCTGAGATCTGGTGTTGGGTCTTGGAGTATTGGAGGTTGAATGTGATTCAGGTGAATCCGGAATAGAAGGTATCCGGACTGCTTCGGAGGGAGGCAACAAGTGGTTCCTGTGCCAGGTTTTCAGAGGTCCCACTTGGCCTTCAGGTTTCAGCTGGTACACTGGCACTCCAGGCAATTTTCTACAGATCACATATGGCTGTGATTTACATCTATCAGACAGCTTATGCTTCCCTGGAACGCCAAGATTCCACAACAACACTCTGTCTCCTGGTTGCAAGTCATGGATCCGAATTCGGAGGTCAAAATTCCGTTTATTTCGGGCCCCTTTCTGGTCAGAGGTGGCTCGTGCCTTCTCATAAGCCAGTCGTAAGCTTCTCCGTAGCTGGTCCACATATCCCTTGTGGGAAGCAGCCGATGTGTGGTCTATCGAGGTACCAAAGGCCAGATCTACAGGTAGTCTTGCTTCTCTGTCAAACATCAATCTGTAAGGGGAGTAACCGGTGACATCACTAGTTGTGCTGTTATAGGCATGCACGATGGCAGCTATATGCTTGCGCCAATGCTGATTTTCCTCACTGCTCAGGGTTCCCAGCATATTCATCAAAGTCCTGTTAAACCTTTCCAGTTGGGCATCTCCTTGGGGATGATAGGGGGTTGTGCGGGTCTTCTTTATCCCTAGAGAATCCAGCAATTTCCGGATTAGTCGACTTTCAAAGTCCCTCCCTTGATCTGAATGGAGGCGTTGAGGTAATCCGTAGTGCACAAAGTACTTCTCTACAAGTATCTTGGCCACAGTGGAAGCCTTCTGGTCTTTAGTTGGAAAGGCCTGAGCGTAATGGGTGAAATGGTCGGTTATCACCAGAACATTTCCATGTCCCCCCAAGTCAGGTTCCAGACAAAGAAAATCAATGCATACCAAGTCCAAAGGTCCTTGGCTTTGCAGGTGGCCCATTGGGGCAGCTTGATGAGGCAATGTTTTCCTCTGTATGCAGCAAGCACATGAGTGACAGTATTCCTCCACTTCAACCCGCATACAGGGCCAATATAATCTGCTCCTTATGAGGTGAAAGGTTCTTTCGGCTCCAAGGTGGCCATGGTTGTCATGTAGGGCATTCATAACAGTCTTCCGGTATTTTTCTGGCAGGAATAGTTGCCTCTTGTCTTCCAGGTCATCAGAGGGGCCCCTTTCGGTAGACCACCTCTTGATGCACCTGTAATCTGTCTCATTCCTTGTGTATTAGACGGGCCTCCTTTGAGGGATCATGCAAGAGCTTGTCCGGATCCTGATCTTCTAGGGCTTCCAGGGCCAATCTTCCCAAAGGGTCTTCTAACTGATCCCGTCTTATATCCTTCTTGGACAGTTTCAGCAAATCGTTTTCGCCAATCTGGGTCACAGCACAATAGTACTTGGGCACTCCTACCACCGAGACTCCAATTTCTTCTGCTCTAGATCTGCCACTAGCTTGAAGCTCTGCTCCCTGACACAAGGCCCACACCCCATCCGGGGTCACTTGAGTCCAGTCTTCTGTACTACAGGTGGGAGCATGAGATCTTCTGGACAAAGCATCAGCATCTCGGTTTCCAGTTCCAGGTCTATACTTTAAACTGAAGTTGAACCCAAAGAGGGCGGCCAACCAACGGTGGCCAGTGGCATCCAGCTTGGCTGTGGTAAAGAGGTAAGTGAGTGGGTTGTTGTCTGTTTTCACCACAAAGTTAGCTCCATATAAATAGTCCTTCAGTTTGTCTACAACAGCCCATTTTAAGGCCAAGAATTCCAATTTGTGGGTGGGGGTAATTCTTTTTAGCTCGGGTTAAACTCATACTCACATAAGCAATTGGTCTTAGCTGTTCTTCATACTCCTCCTGATACAGCACACCTCTCAGACCATCATGACTGGCATCCACATGTAATTCATAGGGCTTCTTGGTGTCTGCATAGGCCAAGACAAGGGCAGTGGTCAGACTCTTCTTTAACCTAGTGAAGGCCTCTTCACACTTCTCAGTCCATTGGTCTTCCACCGACTCTCCCGGCTTCCTAGGGCCAGAGTCATCTTCCTCTCCTTCTGTCTTCAGCAACTCATTCAGGGGTTTGGCAATTCTTGCAAATCCTTCCACGAACCTGTGGTAATAGGAGCAGAACCCAGAAAGGACCTGAGTTCAGTCACTGTAGTTGGCTGGGGCCAGGAGGTAACTGCCTCCAGTTTGTCAGGATCTGTAGACGCTCCTTCTTCAGACACTATGTGTCCCAGGTAATGAACTGAGGATTGGTAGAACTGACACTTTTCCCTGGAGAGTTTAAGTCCCTCATTACTGAGTCTTTTCAGGACTTTCTCCAGCCTTTCCTCGTGTTCCTCCAAAGTCTTCCCAAAGACAATGATGTCGTCTAGATACACTAAGACTTCGATGAGGTTCATGTCCCCCACTGTCTTCTCCATGAGTCGCTGGAAAGTGGCAGGAGCCCCCGACAGACCTTGAGGCATCCGGTTAAATTCATAGAATCCCACTTGGGTGATGAATGCCGTCTTCTCTCTGTCTTCTAGATGCATTGGGATTTGGTAATACCCACTCTTCAGGTCCATGACGCTGAACCACTTGGCTCCAGACAAACTCTGTAGAGCATCCTCTCTCCTAGGAGTAGTGTACTGCTCAGGTACCGTCCTTCTATTGAGAGTCCTGTAGTCTATACAGAGTCTCAGCGACCCATTCTTCTTTCTGACCACCACAATAGGGGAGGCATATGGGCTCCTGGATTCCCGGATGCACCTTAAAAGTCCCATTATTTCCAAATCCTTTTGTTGTTCTTACATTAAGGGATGTGGTGCCTATGAAATATAGGTGACAGGTATTTTTTCGAAATTCCCCCGGATAACACCAGTTCTCTTGAGCTATGCAAGTTGCTCACGTAAGTCCTCCAGGTCAGCCAGTTGGACTCGCCGGATTCTTTCTCGGAAGGGCTTGTCCTCCTGTAGGCGAATCTTGTGGGTGGCACTTCTCGCACACCCCACATCGAACTCATCCTTGGAGAAGATCTTCCGCCACTTCATCAACTGGGCCCTAGCCCTCTTCTTCCATGCCGGTGGTAAGGCCGGGTTCTCCAAGGGGGTTTTCTCTTCCCCCTCCTTCAAGTCGCACACAGCACCCGGGGTCTTCTTCTCCAACATCAATCGCTGATAGGCCAACTGCAACATGGGGTGAATTCTGGCTGTCGAGGCGTCCTGCTCCTGCACTAAAGGGGCCAGTAGCCTTCTGACCAGGTCAGTGTTGGTTCCTATTATCAGGGAACTTTTGTTGGCCACTGGTGGGCGGGGGCAGACCACTGCCAATGTGTCAAAGACCTCTGCTTCTCCTGCCACTGAGGGGTCGAAAGCCAATCTGATCAGAAGGTAATCGTCATAAGGACAATTCCCCATATTTCCAAGTCTTCCAACTTTTGTAAGGGCAAATGTCTCAGGTGTTTTTGGTAAAAGTCTCATCTACAGGAGAGTTACTTGAGCCCCTGTGTCCAGAATGGCTTTCGTATAGACTCCCTCCACTTGAATGGGGACTACTGGGGAGGGCCTCACTAGCTTGGCTGGAAATTTCTTTGGAGAAGCCTTTTTCCTCGGACTCATGGGTTTGGCCTTTTGTGTTTTCTTCTTTTTCCACCGATTCCTGGATCTTACTCCCTGTTGGGCCCGGTATGCATTGATTTCTCGTGACTTTTGGGGTTTTTCCTCCAAAGGAGGGGTATTGTGTGCTTTTGACGGGGAATTATTCCCCTCACCTCTTGGTTTCTCTTGCTTTTTGATTCTAATGGAGCTTGCTGGAGATGATGGACACCCGGTTGACTCCTTCACCGGGGCCCTCTGGAGTTTTCCGCTGGCTGGCGGTAGTTGCCTTGGGTCTTCCTTGGACTGGGGCACACTCGACCAAAATGGCCAACTCCTCCACAGTTGAAGCAAACAGCTTCCCCCCTATCCCGCGGGGAGACTGGTGTTGAAACACTCTGGTACAGCTCTTTCCTGACTTCTTCTTTTTCTCCAACTCCTGAGTTTTTGGCCATTAAAGAGGTCAGCATTTCCAGTACTTGGGTCATTTGTGACTTTAAGACCTCCACTTCTGAGTCCCGGTCAGTGGCCATTGCAGATCTGACCCCAACTGAGGGGGGAGTAATGGGCTTCTCGGTCACCTGTTGGTCTTTCAGCAAAGCCTCTTCATCCCTTATTATTCACACATGGTCCGGGTAATTCAATGACATGACCCCACTAGTGGTTTTCAGATGGAGCCAGACCGGATCAGAACGCAATGCTCCCCTTAAAATCCGCTTCATCCTGGCCGCATCTATGGCTTGTGGCAGCATCCCCTTCTTAAGGAAAATTTGGCACAACATCTTATTTAGTCTGCGTACATATTCAGACAGTCTTTCTCCTGGAAGTTGAAGGTTGTGCTCAAACTGGTAGACTAAATCGACCACTTTCTCCAATTGCCCGAACTCTTCCTGTAACATAGTTAAATAGTCAAAGGCAGTACAAGCAGCATTACTGAACCTGAGGTTCTTCACGGCTTCAGCAGCAGCCCCCTTTAAACTTTCTCTTATGCACTGCTTCTTTTGGGCCTCCGGTATTTCCCATCCTTCCACAGCTTGCATCGCCTGCTCCATCCAAGTGTCGAAATCCTCTTTTGCGAGTGGTACAGGCTGTTTCCCTGAAAAAATCCTGAGCTTACGGTACCCAGCTTCAACATGTACCGTATTACTCTTCTGACACTTTGTGACAAAGTCCCCTAATGCATTGAGAAGTTCAGGACCTATAGTGGTTAGAGGAGTCCCTGAAGCTGTCATGTCTTTGGAACTTTTGGGAATTGTGGGTGACTGCAGAGGTTCCCTCTTTATAGCCTTCGCGTGCGCCAAGTGGTATATCTTCCCATCTATGGCTTGCACACTCTGCCCTCTGAAACTCTCAGGTATCTCTCCATTCTAACAGTGCATAGGCAAAAGAGGTCTGTCCATCTGGTTTGAGATCAACTAACCATGCCTTCTGGCTCGGGGACAACAACTCCATGAGCCCCTCTACATCGCTTCCGGACCAGTCCTCCCCGGGAAGTTCAATAACTACAGCCTTCTCTGGAAAGGCGCCGGTTGATGCGCACCACCGGGTCACTGCTAAACAATCCATGCCGGTACGTCTGGCAGGCTTGATTGTGGTGTACAGGTATCCCGGACTCTGAGCCCCCACGTGTAGCGATACCCCCAGCTAAGAGGGCCGCTGGTATAATTTTTCGGGCCCTGTAACACTCACTGTCAACCCCCAGCAATTGGCTCTAACCTCCCTTGGCACAGTTAGTAGGGAATGATATGATTGTGTAACCTGTGACTCTTGGCAGCACAATCCCACAATAAAGACACATGGCAGTATGGTATAACTATCACTAACCGTTTCTCCTGCACAGTAAATTACACCAACAACTGATATACTTAATCCTGGTACTTTACTGAGAATAATGGTTAAGCAGGTAAAACAGTATACATAAACATATGCAGAGCCCTGCAATGAAAGAGTGTTTTAGCACACAGACAGATATACAATTCTATAGCAAGAAACTAACGGACCCCACTGCAGCTCTTCTCCCTCGTGGGCAAGATGGCACCCAGCAATGTCACTGTCAGGGAAATTCCCCGTCTGTTGTCACCAATCTGCGCTCAGTGTGCATGCGCGGCAAAACGGCGCATCGGCGCATGCGTGGCGGGACGGCGCTTCGGCGTGCTCGGGTGCGCGCACCGGCGCAACGACGAATGCGCGTGCGCAATAGCTCGCCAATGGGACTACAGGCGGGCCTATTTAAACAGACGCAGTAACACTATCTGGTTGCTGGTTTGTCAGCTTTACTGTGTTTCTTGTGCCTGAAAGAAGTTAAAGTTCTCCTGCTGTGACTCGGACCGGATTTGACTACGCTTCTGCTTCTCCTGAACCTGACCCCTTGGCTTGCTAAATGGACTTCTACCTCTCTCCTTATGCTTGACCCTCGGCCTGTGACCCGGATCTGCTGCCTGTCTCCAGCCCTCTACCTTCTGCCTGTACCCTGGACTTCTTGCCTAACCTGACTATACTGGTGCTTCCTGCTAAACTCCAAAACGGACTTGTGCCTTGCTACTGGTTGCTGTTTGACCCTGTCTACCCTTGGTGTTTGACTCCTGGCCTGTTCTTCAGACTCATCCCTGCTAGATTCTTCAGCAAGACACCTCTACCTGCTGGTGGCCAGTGCTCCCTCGTGCTGTCCTCTCCCTGTCTCACCTCCAGGGGGCGGAGTGCGCTTGGGTGCAAGGGTGAACCACTCTCGGCATCTCGGCCTCGGTAAGTACGTAGCCTGATAGTACAAACCAGCCAGATGTCTGAGGCCGACAGAGTGCGTTCCCCATTTGACACCCTCTGCCAGCAGGTCTCCACCCTAACAGACACTGTCCAAAGACTCCAAGAGGGATATACCCAGATTGATGGCCGTCTTCAACAGCTCACCGGTCTCCTAGGGCCAGGCCCCACAGCTGCCACCTCTGCCAACACCGCCACCAACTCCCAAGTACCTACGAGTTCTACAGTAGTGATGGCCACCCCTGAACTCAGGGTCCCTATTCCGGAACGTTTTTCGGGTGTCCGCAAAAAATACCGGGCCTTTAAAAACGCCTGCTCCCTCTACCTTGCCCTCCAACCAAGGACCTTCTCTTCGGAAGCAGTAAAGGTGGGGTTTATCATCTCTCTCTTAACGGATGACCCTCAAGCCTGGGCCCATGGCCTGATGGAGCAACAAAGCCCCATATTGGACTCAGTAGAGACATTTTTTGAACATATGGCTCAATTATACGATGATCCCCAGCGATCAGCCACGGCCGAGTCCGTCCTCCATAACCTAACTCAGGGGAGAAGGCCGGTGGAAGACTATACGTCGGAATTTAGGAAATGGTCCGCCGACACCAAATGGAATGAGGCGGCCCTCAGATACCAATACCGCCAGGGACTATTTGAGACTCTCAAGGACGAGCTGGCCAGGATCGAAACCCCACTACCTTGGAGAACCTGATCCAATCCGCCATACAACTCGATAGGCGTCTTCGTGAACGACGGGCAGAGCGATTTCAATCTCCTCGTCCCAACTGGCCTCCATCCAGGACTGTACCTCACTACCCACCAACCTCTGCGCCTGCAGTCACACCTCTTCCTGAGCCAGAACCCATGCAGCTCGGGTTGGTTCGGGCTCCCCTGACTCCTGAGGAAAAACAGCGAAGGCGCCAGGCCAATCTGTGCCTATATTGCGGGGGTGCCGGCCACTTCCTCCTCAACTGCCCCGTAAGACCTAGTAAGTCTATCTCTAAAGACACTTTAAACTATCAACTCTTTGACAACCCTCAGTCTTATGTCATTCTCTTTGTGTCTCTACAGCTGCCGGAAGGGGCAATCCGCCTCCCGGCAATTATTGATTCTGGAGCCTGCAGCTGCTTCCTGGACTCTGCCTTAGCCTCAAGATTCCATGTCCCCACTCAACCTAAGGACCACTGCCTTCAGATCCACCTGGCGGATGGGTCCTTGCCCCGTTCAGGGCTGATCACGCAGGAAACCAAACCTATCCTTGCCATCTCTGACTCGGGTCATCAAGAACTTCTCCGGTTAGACCTCATACCTTCCCCGATGTTCCCCATCATCCTGGGTCTTCCCTGGCTACAGGCACACGAGCCCCTCATAAATTGGGTGAAGAAAGAGGTTAGCTTCACCTCCTCCTATTGTTCCCAGAACTGTCTTGCCTCTGCCTCTACGGTCTGCGCTTCCATGATTGCCAAGCCGGACAACCTACAGCATGTTCCTTCCATCTATCTAGAATTCCGGGACGTGTTCGATAAGCAGCAAGCCGACCATCTACCACCTCATCGGCCCTATGATTGCCCTATCGATCTCTTGCCGGGCTCCAAAATTCCGTTCGGACGTATCTTTCCACTGTCCGAAACCGAGTTGAAAGCCCTCAAGGCTTATATTGATGAAAACCTCCAGAAGAGATTTATTCGCCCTTCCTCCTCTCCAGCCGGTGCAGGAATCTTCTTTGTGGAAAAGAAAGACGGGTCCTTAAGACCCTGTATCGATTACCGGGACCTAAACAAGATAACCATTAAGAACAGGTACCCACTACCCCTTATTCCGGAGCTATTTCAGCGCTTCCGATCTGCTCGGGTCTTTTCCAAACTGGATCTACGGGGGGCCTACAATCTTATCAGAATCAGGGCCGGAGACGAGTGGAAAACCGCCTTCAGACCTCGTTTCGGACACTTTGAGTATTCGGTCATGCCGTTCGGTCTTTGTAATGCTCCAGCCACCTTCCAACACCTAGTCAACGACATTTTCAGACAGCACCTTGATGACTTCTTAGTAGTGTACCTGGACGATATCCTCATCTTTTCCACCAACATCGAACTCCACCGGGCTCATGTCATGAAGGTCCTCACCATCCTTCGGAAGCACAAACTCTACCTTAAAGCTGAGAAATGCGAGTTCGAAAAGACCACCGTACAGTTCCTCGGCTTTATCATTTCCATCGATGGGGTCACAATGGACCCGCAGAAGGTGAAGGCCATTCAGGACTGGCCAGCCCCAACCGACAAGAAGGGGGTACAGCGGTTTATAGGCTTCGCCAACTTCTATAGGAGATTCATCGTGGGCTTTTCCTCCATTGTGGCCCCAATAACCCAACTTACCCGGCAAAATAACCGTTTTCACTGGTCTCCAGAAGCTCAGGAGGCCTTCTCTCGCCTCAAGGACGTCTTCACTTCAGCACCAGTACTTCAGCACCCGGATCCTCTACTGCCGTTCACCCTGGAAGTGGACGCCTCTGAGACAGCCATCAGAGCCATCCTCTCTCAAAGACGAGGCCCCAAGGCTCTCCTGTATCCAGTAGCCTTTGCCTCTAAAAAGTTGACTCCCCCGGAGCGAAACTATGATGTAGGGGACCGGGAATTACTGGCCATAAAATTCGCACTGGAGGAATGGCGATACCTTCTGGAGGGGGCAGTACACCCCATCATGATCTTCACAGATCATAAAAATCTAGAGTACTTAAGAACAGCTCAACGTCTACGCCCCAGGCAGGCCCGTTGGGCCCTTTTCTTCACCCGGTTCAACTTTCACATTTCCTATAGACCCGGCTCCAAGAATGGGAAGGCGGATGCGCTATCCAGGATGTTTCCGGAAACCCCTCAGTCGGCCCAACCGGGCACCATACTGTCAGCTCAGAACTTTCTGTTGATTCCCCGGGCCGATCTACTCACCTCTATTAAAATCGCTTCCGGGCTCTGCTCTGATCCGGTTACTACCTCCCTGGAGAAGCGGCACGGCCTATTCTGGTCCCAGGACAAGATTTTCGTCCCTCTGGAAACAAGACCGCTGGTCTTGAGGACCTTCCACGATCTCAAACTGGCAGGTCACTTCGGAGCACGTAAATCGTCTGAACTTGTCTCCCGCTCCTTCTGGTGGCCAGGCTGGAGGCAAGATTGTAAGTCTTATGTCGCTTCCTGCACTCAGTGTCAGCGTAACAAGGGGCCAAACACCAAGAGTTGGGGCCTGCTCAAACCCTTACCCATTCCTGAGCGCCCTTGGGCAGACGTGTCCATGGACTTTATCGTGGACTTGCCTTCCTCCGGAGGGTTTACCACGATTCTGGTCGTTGTGGACCGCCTCTCAAAAATGGCTCACTTTTTACCGATGATTGGGACACCTTCAGCCATGGATACCGCTCAAATCTTTTTTAAGGAGATAACCAGGCTTCATGGAATACCAAAGAGTATCACCTCCGACAGAGGGGTCCAGTTCACTTCAAAATTCTGGAAGGAACTCTGCAAGTCACTAGAAGTCAAAACCTGCCTCTCGTCAGCGTACCACCCCCAAAGCAATGGCCAGACGGAAAGAACCAATCAGACCCTGGAGCAATACCTCTGTTGTTTCTGCTCTGCTTCCCAGGATGACTGGGCATCTCTACTTCCTTACGCAGAGTTTGCCTATAACAATTCAATGCATTCTGCTACCAATCAAACCCCCTTTTGGGCCAATTACGGTTTTCATCCCTCCTTTCTCCCTGAAAACATCCCGGAGAGCCCTGTTCCCGCGGTCCAGGACCGAGTGGCTTCTGTCCAGGCGAATTTCCAAAGACTCCAGGAGATGATGCGGAATGCCCAAGGATCCTACAAGAAATTTTATGACCGGGGAAGGAAGGAAAACCCGGCGTTCAGAGTCTGGGAAAAAGTTTGGCTTTCCGCCGCCAACCTCAGATTGCCTATTCCCTCTCGAAAGCTCGGCCCTAGATTTATCGGGCCCTTCAAGATCAAACGAGCTATTAATCCTGTGGCTTTTGAACTAGCATTACCTGATTCCTATAGGATTCACCCAGTGTTCCACTCATCTTTATTAAAACCCGTCATTCCCAACGCCTTTCCTGGAAGAGATGAACCTCCTCCACCACCAGTTGAAGTAGATGGGGAAAAGGAATTTGAGATGGAATCCATCCTGGGCTGTAGGAAAAAAGGCAGACAGTTACAATACTTGGTTAAATGGAAGGGGTACCCCCCGGAGGACAACTCCTGGGAACCATCCAGGAACTTGCACGCTCCCCGCCTAATACGAGCCTTTCACCAAGAACATCCGGAATTAATGGCCAGTCTGGGCGTCCGGAGTCCGCCCCTCGGAGGGGGGCACTGTCAGGGAAATTCCCCGTCTGTTGTCACCAATCTGCGCTCAGTGCGCATGCGCGGCAAAACGGCGCATTGGCGCATGCGCGTGCGTGGCAGGACGGCGCTTCGGCGTGCTCGGGTGCGCGCACCGGCGCAACGACGAATGCGCGTGCGCAATAGCTCGCCAATGGGACTACAGGCGGGCCTATTTAAACAGACGCAGTAACACTATCTGGTTGCTGGTTTGTCAGCTTTACTGTGTTTCTTGTGCCTGAAAGAAGTTAAAGTTCTCCTGCTGTGACCCGGACCGGATTTGACTACGCTTCTGCTTCTCCTGAACCTGACCCCTTGGCTTGCTAAACGGACTTCTACCTCTCTCCTTGTGCTTGACCCTCGGCCTGTGACCCGGATCTGCTGCCTGTCTCCAGCCCTCTACCTTCTGCCTGTACCCTGGACTTCTTGCCTAACCTGACTATACTGGTGCTTCCTGCTAAACTCCTAAACGGACTTGTGCCTTGCTACTGGTTGCTGTTTGACCCTGTCTACCCTTGGTGTTTGACTCCTGGCCTGTTCTTCAGACTCATCCCTGCTAGATTCTTCAGCAAGACACCTCTACCTGCTGGTGGCCAGTGCTCCCTCGTGCTGTCCTCTCCCTGTCTCACCTCCAGGGGGCGGAGTGCGCTTGGGTGCAAGGGTGAACCACTCTCGGCATCTCGGCCTCGGTAAGTACGTAGCCTGATAGTCACTACTACTCAGACCTGACTGTACTATGTGAAAGTTCTGCAGAGAAAGATCTGCACTAGCAAACTGTGGTGCACTTCTGTAACAATTTGTAATCCACAAAAATAAAGGAATGTGATTACTTGTGACCCAGAACAAATCTACTAGTGTTTTTCAATGCACTGTCCCTCCGGTGTGCAACTGCAAACACTAACGTTAGTTCCAAACAACAGTTACTGGGTCTAGAGATCCTATATTATCCTCACGAGCAAGTGCTCTCTCACCCAACCGGAACAGTCCGTGTCCGTATCTTCCGTTGCTGTGTCTTGGTACACAGATTCCACGACACCCGGGTCTTCGGTCCTCCTGACAGCAACAGAACAGCAGCAGGATGCGACATCCCTCAGGCTCCTCGGTGGGTACGGAAGGCTCTTTGGAGTAATACAGGCCTAGGCTTCAGGCCCTGTATTATCAGCAGACTCAGCACAGGGGTCAACTTGCTAGGGGGGGTGTCCAAAAAGAAAGTCCTCAGGCCCACTGTCTGGTTAAATACCCAGCCCCAGCAGTCCTTGCGCAGGGAAATGCATCTTGGGTATGGTAGTCTCTGGGCCTTAAAGCAAACACCCGCTACATGAATATAAGAGAAACAAAACATTGTATGCAAGTGTGGAACGTTTCTTGTTATATTCAGTTAAATTGTAACTTTTATGGCCTGCTCATCATTTTTTATTTAATTGTAATGTATCAGATTATGTTTTTAAATTGTGTTGCAGGAACCAAGTATATTTTGCAATATTGAAATACAGACAGAACATTCATAACTGAAAACTATTATAATAGTTGTGGACAGTATTAGATATTGTTACTCTAAACACACATCATTTCCCAGTGAATTAGGTTTAAAGCCCAATTCTAGGAAAATTACAGTGGGGCTGCGCCTGTATAGCAACAAGGGTTAGATTCTTGTTTAGGTCTAGGGGGCATAGAAAAAGAGATTGAATTACCTGTTTATCCACAATGCTTGACTGATCTTTGCTGTGTCTTCTCCCCCATGCTCCAGCAGTCTAAGGTGCTGACATCATCATGACCAATGCAGTGTCCGTTATCCTGCACTGGATGTGATGACGCCAAGGAACAGTCCACCGCCAGAGCATGGGGGGAGTGCCATCTGTCGGGGGGTCAGATGACCAGGTAAGTTAAAATGCAAAAACGCTCTTCTGGACTTAACAATCAGTTTGTGAAAGGTGCAGGCCCACTGCTATGGATAATTTTAAAGTTTCTCAGAGCTGGACTTTAAAGCTTTACAGTATGATTTTTATAGCATAGTTACATTGGTCCATTGTAGATTGATATAAGTATATATATAATCTATAGCTGAGTTGCTGCTGTGGAAGCAGAAAACCACTGTAGTAAATGTCGCTACTACAGTGATCACCACTGTCTTCTGGGTCCTATGCTGGGTGGCTGTCTTCTACATGGTTGGGGGGGCCACTTGCTCATCAGAGCCGCCATTCACAGAGACCCTTTTATTTTTTTTAATGAATACACGGCTTTCTCTGACAAGTTGGAAATTGTAATGTCATTCATTAGGCCCCTCTTCTGCTTCCAAAACAGCCCTGACTGGTCAAGGTATGGACTCCACAAGATCTCTGAAGGTATGCTGTGGCACCAAGATGTCAGTAGCAGATCCTTTAAATCCTGTAAGTTGTGAGGTGGGGCCTCCATGGATTGGACTTGTTTTTCCAGCACATCCCACAGATGTGCAAATGGATTGAGATCTGGAGAATTTAGTGGCCTCAACACCTCAAAAACATCTTCCATTGCTCTGTGGTCCAGTTCTGATACTCACATGCCCATTATAGCTACTTTTGGCTGTGGACATGGGTCAGCTTGAGCACCCTGACTTGTCTGCAACTACACAGCCCCATATGCAACAAACTGTGATTCACTGCCTGGGGCATGATTGGGTGGTGACATCACAAGGGGCAGGGTCTCCAGGTGACATCACTGGATGCCCACGCCCCATGGATATATAAGTAAAGGCACACGCCAGAGTTAACAAAACAGCAGGAGCTAGTGTTGGGAGAAGAACTGAAAAAGGAACTGGCAGAGGAAGTGGAGAGAGAAGAACCAGAGAAATAACCGGCAGAGGAAGTATAATTAGCGCAGCGAGAAGAACCGGAGGAAGAAGAAATAGGAGGGAAAAGACACGCTGGAGTTACTTTAATAAAGAACTTTGTAAAAAATATGTGTACTGGTTTTATTTATTTTTTACACTTTTTTGGGGTGAATGAGTAGGGGTACAATGTACCTCTACTCATTCACATAGGGTGAGAGGCTGGGATCTGGGGGCCGCCTTATTAAAGGGGGCTTCCAGATTCCAATAAGCCCTTCATCCGCAGACCCCCACAACCACCACCCAGGGTTGTCAAGAAGAGGCCCCTTGTCTCCATCAACATGGGGACAAGATGCTTTGGGGTGGGGGCACAATGCCCCCCTGCCCTAAAGCATCCACCCCCTCCATGTTGAGGGCATGTGGCCTTGTATGGTCCAGGAGGGGGCTCTCGCTCATCTCCCCTCTGCCTAACCTGCCAGGCTGCCTGCTCGGATAAGGGTCTGGTATGGATTTTGGGGGAAGTCCATGCCACTTTTTTTTGCCGTGGGGTTTCCCTTTAAATCTATACCAGACCGAAGGGTCTGGTATGGCCCTGGGGGGGGGGTGACCCACACCATAAAAAAAAAAAAAAACATTGGCGTTCATGAAAAAAAAGGGGCTGTTATGGAATTTGGGGGCCGTTTTTCTTTTAAATTTTGCCATTGGGTTTCCCCTCAACATCCATACCAGACCCAAAGAGCCTGGTATGGAATTGGGGGGAACCCCACGCTTTTTTTTTTTTTTTTTGCATGGGGTTCCCCTTCAAGATCCTTAGAGCACAAGTAGCATGCCAAAGTCAGATCATGTTAATCTGACTTTAATCCAACTTCAATGATGTTGTATAGGCTGAAGTTGGACCAAAACCGTAACCAAAGTAGTGCAGGAACCTTTTTCAAAGTCAAACCAGTTAAGACGGCTCTCATAGGGAATCATTGATTTATACACGTCATGCGACATGTCCGAAAAAGTCGGAGCGTATGTCGCACCAGTGTGAACCAGGCCTAAAAGATGATCATTGCTTACCTGGTGAATGTTGAGTCATCTCTTATTTTTGTTTTAAGAAGCTAACATCCACTACCAGGTGTGTCAGATTGTGTGTTCTCTGCCATGTAGTGTGGTTCCTACCACTGGCCGCTTTGCCGCTACTGCGCTTTGTAGTGACATAGTGGCTGGTGAGATAAACGACAGCATGTGGAGGGGAACCGATTATATATAGAAGATTTGACTCAGAACGTTCCAGACAGATAAGCATCGATCGATTGCTTTTACAGCTTCTCAGTACTCTATGGTTTCCAATATGGATGACAGGGTATCTTTAAATTGCCGTTAACACCATATGTGTTGGGCTGCTTTATCCAACACATTATTATGATACAGGATTTTTATAGCACCAACAGTTTACGCAGTGCTTAAACATCGCCACTGCTCCCTTCACAACACACAACAGTATAACATGGCTGCTGGGTGAATGAGCCCTAAAGGAAAGCTCTATTGAGAGGAACAGGTAGGCTGCAATTGCTGAAATCTTTTTTCCTAAAATGCTAGTTGCCTAGCTGCCATGGTTGTCATACTGCTTCAATTCTATGAATCCTTTGATTCTGCCGGAACGGAAGAATCTCCCATGCTGGCTATCAAAATACCCAAACAGTGGCTGCATCTGATTGGATGCAGTCACTGTTTAGCCAACAATTTTGCACCCTCAGTTGATTTATATTGGGTGAGAGGTGGCTGACAGGACCACCCACTGAGCAAATTTTTATCTGATTCATCAGGAACCAGCCAAAATCAACATGGCCCCAGTACAGATTTTCTTTAAAGTGGGAGTAAACTCCTATCTTTGACTTTTACCTATAGGTAAGCCTATAATAAGGCTTACCTGTAGGTAGTGTAAATATCTCCTAAATGTGCACCGTTTAGGAGATATTTTTCTATACATGCAGCCAGTGACTTTACTGGCGCATGCGCTCTGATGAAACGGCCAAGCGGCCGTTCGTTTAGAGCCCTGTGCCGTAAAACCATGGCTCCCGCGTGCATTCGCAGGAGTGCCATCTTTGCAACCTCAGCCAGTCACATAGCCGGATTGCGCATACCCAGAAGGAAGATGGCTGAAGATGGGAGCGCATGCAGTGGTGACAGTTAGGCGCTGGAAGGGCTTCCTTTTAAGGTAAGTTTAAAGTGGAAGTAAACCCTCCTATCATTTTAAGCCAAGGAAGCTGCCATCTTGGCCTCTGTATAATCTTCAACTGTCATGATGCTGCACATGTGATCAGTTATGACACCAGCCATTGGATGGTGTGATAGTTTGGTTAAGAGCACAACCAATGTGACAGTTGGCATTTCCGGCATGCCGGGAATGTAACGTTTTTTTAAAACTATTAAATCGTTGGGTTTACTTCCGCTTTAACATAATGTGCTAGTATGCGATGCATACTAGCACATTATGACATTACAATGCAGGGTACAAAAAAAAAAGTCCAGCAGTTTACTACCTTGTTTATTGACCTAGTTTACTGCATAGTAGGTGTAACCAGTGGCTCTTGAGCCTTATGTGTCTCTCAGCTAATTTGATGCTAATTGTAGCCATTTTCAGCAGGTTACAGTAGCTATCACATTGTATCATACACTTCCCACAAACATGAAAGCAAGGAAGGCTGATAAGTTTGTGTAATTAAAATGTTTAACAATATAATTAGCAAAGGGCTTTAGGGTGCTATATTTTGTTGTTTTGTGGTAAATGCGGCTCACCACCATTTGTTATATTATGTATGGAATGTGGCTCAGAGGTCAAAGCTTGGGAACGTCTATTAGTAGGCACTGCATATCTCAGGATAGGAATGGAACTTTAGGGTTGGACTTATCACAAATATGAAAATATGCTGTCAGATATTTTTGAGTATCTTGCATGCTTATATGGCATGGCTATAGAACATGAATTTACAAAAGCAAAAGTCCTGCTAAAAGAAGTAGTAGCTGTTTTTCATTTAGAGTAAATTCTAGTGGACATATTTATGTATTTTCTTTGTTTGTTAACCATAACCTGGACTGAAGAATAACATACAAAATATATTTTTTTAATTGGGTGAATATTTATTGTATATATAAATATTATGTATTCTTATATCCAGTCAGCAAGTGTGGTTCTTTTTCACATGTATTCCACTTTCTCCTTACATCCTTTAAAAAAAAAAGCCTGCGTTTACAGAGCTCAATAGCTGAAGCTGAACTGTATACACACAAGCGAATGCATTAGAGCACTAAATCATCCAACCTCACCCCCTTCTTCCCAGTGCCTCTGTCAAAAGTTTCAATCAGGTAGCATATCTGTCAGGGTCACCTGTGGCCAGGTGACAGATGCACACCGTAGGGGGACAGGAGTGCACCGCGAGGTAGTGAACCCTATGGCTGGCTTCTGCGGATAGGAAACTGGGTGGTTGTGGAAAGCGGGACCAGAGGAGCACAACCGGGATCCCAACGGAAGCGAGAGCCAAGATTCCCCAGGGCGCGGAGTCTAAGACCCAGCTGGTCTTCTCCAGGGCCTCTAGTGGTGAGGATGTTACGCTGCAGGCTGGGACCAGGTCGCGGCCCCTGGAGTTTCCTAGCTCACGCCCCGTAGGATAAGGGGAAGCAGCAGCACACGATAGAGAGAAGCGAATAACAAGCCGAAGGTCAGGGGCCACAAGCAGACAAGGATAACGAAGAACGAGCCGAAGGTCAAGGGTCACGAGCAGACAGGGATAGTCGGGGACAAGCCAATAACGTAACAGAGAGACAGACGTAGCACACGGCAGGCAGGAACCCAAACACACAATGCCTAACAAACACGTTGATCAGCAAAGCAGGCTTGCAGTGCACAGGTTAATATAGTGTTCAGTGATAGGGCCTGGGGTGGAGTCAGGCTGGGAGGAGATATAAAGGAAGCCAGGTGAAAGGGTTCTGGCCTCTAAGATGAACACATGGGAAGGAAGGTAAGCTGACAGACAAACACTACTGCATATCCATGACAGTACCCTCCCTCTTATGGGCCCTCCCCCGCCTGGACCCGGGCTTAAAGGGAAATCTCTGATGAAACCTTCTCAACAGATGAGGTGCAGCGACATCAGATGCAGCGATCCAAGACGCTTCCTCAGGACCAAAACCTCTCCAATGCACAAGGTACTGAAGAATGCCTCTGCAGAGCCGAGAATCCAGAACTTGTCTAACCTCGTACTTAAGATTATCCTCAGAGACCGAAAACGAGGTAGGGAGATGACAAGAAGATCTATTGAGGACCAAAGGCTCTCTAGGAATAAGCAAGGGCATGAGAGGATCAACAGGAATCTGAGGAGGGTCCCCTAGACCCTTAAAGGGGAACTGGTCATCTTGCACAGGACCATCAGACTGGGCAGATGTCAGTGGAACCCTGAAGTCAGGTTGGTTAGAAGGTGACATGTCGCCGGAGTCAAGCTGAATAGCTGAAGGACAAGCAGAATGTCCCAAACAAGAAAAAGTAGGAGGCTCACTGGGCATGGGCTGGACTGGCATAACTAGTACAGAGGCAGAGTGAATAGCTGAGTCAGGTGTAGCGACTACCTGAATCGCATCGCAAGATGTAGCGACTGCAGGACTTGTAGACAAGCTAGCCTGGCTGTGCGTCCAAGGGTGGTTAGGGACAGAGAAATGTAAATGGTTATGCAACCTGGAATGAATGACCGGCTCAGATTCACAGGGGGCAACCTTGGGTAGGCAGGACGAGGAACAGGAGGGACCCCAAGCCAGGATCTGTCCAGTAGTCCAGTCCACATGAGGAGAATGGAGCTGTAACCATGGGAGACCCAAAATTATAGGCGTTGAGGCCTTGGGTAAGATAAGGAAGGATATCCACTCCTTGTGGAGTGTCCCTACCGACATCTTAACAGGGAGGGTCTGGAAGCGGATAGGTCCCCCTGGGAGAACATTACCATCAATCGCCAAGACCACCAATGGCGTGGTGAGGGGCAAAAGAGTAAGTCTCATGGACGATGCGATTTCCCAGTCCATGAAATTACCAGCGGCTCCGGAATCCAGATATGCTGAGACCGAATGAGAAGAAGCACCAACATGAAGGAACACAGAAAGCAGAAGACGAGAAGGGGAAGGTGATATTTCTGGGTACAATACTCCACTTTCCAGATGAAGTGGATCCGAACGTTTTTCTGGACAAAGAGAGCAAGTGTCACGAAAATGACCTTTGCCCCCACAGTAAAGACACAGACCAAGAGTTCTGCACCTAGCACGTTCCTCGGGGGATAGCCTGGTCCGACCCAGCTGCATGGGTTCCTCAGCTGGTAGGAGATGCTCTACGGGTTGAAGAGAGGGGAGCTCAGGCTGACTAAGAACCAAGGAGTGCTGGCGTTGCTTTTCTAAGGTCCTCTCCTGAAAGCGAATATCGATCTGGTTACACAAGGAGATAACGCCGGCCAGATCAGTTGGGATGGTTCTTCCTGCTAATTCATCCTTCACTCTATCAGACAGGCCATGCAAAAAGGTTGCGACTAAGGCCTCATTGTTCCAGCTCAACTCAGCCGACAGTATGCGGAAATGAAGGGCATACTGTCCCACAGAAGCAGACTCTTGGCGGAGACGTAAAAGGGCGCTGGCCGCTGAAGAGACACGAGCCGGTTCTTCGAAGATATTCCGAAAAAGTTTCAAGAAGCCAGACAGGCTAGAAACCACTGGATCATTCAGTTCCCACAGAGGGGCTGCCCAGGCTAAAGCTTCACCAGAGAGGAGGGAAATGATATAGGCTACCTTAGCCCGATCAGACAGGAAGTTTTGGGGCTGGAGCTCAAAATGAATCGTGCATTGGCTAAGGAACCCCCTGCAAGCCTTGGAGTCCCCAGAGAAACGGGACGGAGCTGGCAGTTGTAGTGAGTGTGTGGCTGCGACTGGTGCAATAGGTGCAGCCGCTGATTGTATTTGAGGTTGCGGATTCAGGGTTCCCAAGGAGGCCTGAAGCTGCTCGAAGCGAGAAGCCAGATCCTGGAGGAATCGCATCACCTGAGTCTGATTCGATTCCTGGGTTTCAAGTCTGCAAACTATGCCCTGCAATGGATCATCCGCGGGTAGCGGGATGTCAGCCGGGTTCATGGCTGATCAAACTGTCAGGGTCACCTGTGGCCAGGTGACAGATGCACACCGTAGGGGGACAGGAGTGCACCGCGAGGTAGTGAACCCTATGGCTGGCTTCTGCGGATAGGAAACTGGGTGGTTGTGGAAAGCGGGACCAGAGGAGCACAACCGGGATCCCAACGGAAGCGAGAGCCAAGATTCCCCAGGGCGCGGAGTCTAAGACCCAGCTGGTCTTCTCCAGGGCCTCTAGTGGTGAGGATGTTACGCTGCAGGCTGGGACCAGGTCACGGCCCCTGGAGTTTCCTAGCTCACGCCCCGTAGGATAAGGGGAAGCAGCAGCACACGATAGAGAGAACCGAATAACAAGCCGAAGGTCAGGGGCCACAAGCAGACAAGGATAACGAAGAACGAGCCGAAGGTCAAGGGTCACGAGCAGACAGGGATAGTCGGGGACAAGCCAATAACGTAACAGAGAGACAGACGTAGCACACGGCAGGCAGGAACCCAAACACACAATGCCTAACAAACACGTTGATCAGCAAAGCAGGCTTGCAGTGCACAGGTTAATATAGTGTTCAGTGATAGGGCCTGGGGTGGAGTCAGGCTGGGAGGAGATTATAAAGGAAGCCAGGTGAAAGGGCTCAGGCCTCTAAGATGAACACATGGGAAGGAAGGTAAGCTGACAGACAAACACTACTGCATATCCATGACAATATCTTAAAAAAAAAAAAAAACACACCCTCCTGTGCTTCTCTTTGGAAAATACATAGGGGGACACTTATTAGGCAAATTTGTGGCCTTATGCCGTGTACACACGATCGGTTTTACCAATGAAAACAGTCAGATGGACTTTTCTCATCGGACAAACCGATCGTGCGTGGGCCCCATCTGTCTTTTTTCCATCGGTGAGAAAAAATAGAACATGTTTTAAATTTATCCGATGGGGAAAAAAAACGATAGCAAATTCCGAACGTCTGTGTGGAACTTCATCGGACAAAAAACCCACGCATGCTCAGAATCAAGTAGACGCATGCTCAGAAGCATTGAACTTAATTTTTCTCGGCTTGTCGGAGTGTTTTACGTCACGGCATTTGGGACGGTCGGATTTTTGACTGATGGTGTGTAGGCAAGACTGATGGAAGTCAGCTTCATCGGATTTCCGATGGAAAAATCCATCGGATTAGAATCCATAGGAAATCCGATTGTGTGTACAGGGCTTTAGATGCAAATAAGACTGCTTCTCATTTTGAAAATTCCATGTGCCACAGTTCTCATGTGTATTTCAATCCCTTCACCTGGAATCTTTGGCAGCCAACTGCTACTGATTCGCGCGACTTTGAAGCCAACATCCCTGCGCGACTTTGTTGTGGCTTGCATACGACTTCTTAAACAGAAGTCAATGCAAGTTCTGTTGAAGTCATCCCAAAGTAGTGCAGGAACCTTTTTGTAAGTCGGAGCGACTTGAGTCGCACCGATTAGAATGGTGTTGCCGTTAATGGGGCGTGACTTGTCATGCGACAAGTTGTCGCATGACAAGTTGCGGCAGTGTGAACCGGGGCTGAGACAGATTTTCATTCTAAACAGATGCACAATTGAGAGGTGGTCAGAGGCAGGTTTTATTCTGTCTTAGTACTTTAGAACAGCCAATGGAGGAACTTATGAATAAAACTGTAACAATGTAGTAAATCTGTTGCACAATCTGCCTCATTGCTCCTCTTGTGCCCTGAGAATCCTTTGTCATGTATTAAATGAGTATTTGAAAAGTAAAAGATAATACATTATTTTCCTATTGCCCCGTTCAAAATAGTCCAATTTCTCCCGAGGATGCCATCGTGCAGCAATGCATGAAAACGGAATTCACATTATTGTCTTTGGTGCTCATTCATTGCAACTTCGATGTGAATGTACAACGTATATGTAAAGCGCTGTATAAATTGACGGCGCTATATAAGTACCTGAAAAAATAATAATAATGCAACATGGTGTAATGCGATATTTGAAAAGGTGCTTCTTTTGGTGCTACGCAGTGCGTATTTGGTCCCATAGACTGCAAAGGAGTGTATTAAAAATGCATTGAAACTTTTTTAGTGCATTTTTTACTTAACAACTAGCCTCCTCCTCTTAAAAAAAATGCACGACACATGAAAATGTATGCAAAATGCATAAAAAAACATGCATAAATGCGCATAAAAATACACTACAAAAACACACAGAAACATATTATGCAGCAGCACCAGGAAATGCTACTGGCAAGAGGACATGCAGCCAAAATGTTCGATTTAGTTCCAAAACTTAGAGGAAAAATGGAAAAGAAAAACAGAATGGTTGCCTCTAAAAAGCTATTAGTTGTTATGCCGCGTACAGACGACCATTTTTCTCGTCTGGAAAAATTACATTTTTTCTCTTTGACGAGAAAAACGACCATGTGTGGGCTTTTGGTCATTTTTCCCGACAAGAAAAACGGCATTAATCACGACGAGAAAAATTAGAACATGCTCTAATTTTTCTCGTCGTGATTCAGGGCATTTTTTTCCGCGGCAGTTTTCCCATAGGGAAACACTGGCGGGGAGCCTACACACGGTCGTTTTTCTCGACCAAGAGAAAAAATGACGGGAAAAACAGCTGTGTGTAGGCATAGGCGTGCGCACAGGGTGTGCCAGGTGTGCCCAGGCACACCCTAATCACCCTGTGCAGAACAGATTCCCCCTACTGACCTGGCTCCCCCTCCTTCCCCCCACAGCACTGCCAGCTTCCCCCCTCTCCCACCGGTTGTTGCTGTGGATGTTTTAGGATGAGTGGGGGAAGGGGCCAGTAAATATGGTAAATATGTTATTTACTGGCCCCTTCCCTTTCTAAATGAACATCCTGAGTGATCGGTAGGGTGTGTTTGAGCTTTGGGGTGCACACCCTAATGCCAAAGGCTGCGCACACCTATGTGTGTAGGGGAACAAACCGTTCCTCGTTTTTCCCGTCGATTTTCTCGATCATGTATTAGCTTTAATTTTTTTAACCTACAGCTGTCATTTAACCAGTTGATATGGACAACTTATTTTAAATAGACCATTATTAGTTGAGATTTTCTTACATAAATAAAAGAGAAAGTCTTCGATATCTGAAGAAACAATTGTAAGCGCTGAGTATGAAAAGGTGGTTTAGGCAAATATTGTAACTTTTTTCATTATTGCAACATACAGTATGGGCTTTTATAATGAGACATTATACTGTATCTTTGTTGCTAGAGCTCCTATATGAGCCTCTTTCACATGTGATATAAGTATGGAAAGTGTTTTCAGCTCTTCTCATAAATTCAACATTTTGAGGATCCCATTTGGTCCTCCAATATAACTGGGTGCATTTTTATGGGTTAAAAAAAAAGAAAAAAAAAAAAAAAAAAAAAAAAAAATAAAAAAAAAAATATATATATATATATATATATATATATATATATATACACACACACTATATTGTCAAAAGTATTGGGACACCTGCCTTTACACGCACATAAATCATTAATGGGATCTCAGTCACAAGCCTCGTACACACGGCCGGTTTTCTCTCGGCAATGAAAACTGCTGGGAGAGCTTTTTGCCGAGAAAACCGGTCGTGTGTATGGTTTCTCGTCGGGAAAACTGCCGGGAATCTCGACGAGAAAAATAGAGAACCTGATCTCTATTTTCTCGTTGGGATTCTCGTTGGCCTGTTTCCCAATGAGAAAACCGTGCGTGTGTACGATGCTACATGCTTACCTGTCCCCAGGTAAGCCTGCGCATGCTCGATGAGACTTTGATGCATGCGCGGTAGCTTACAAGGGTAGTGAAGGGTGAAGTAAGATGGCGGCAACGGCATCGATTGTGACAAGCGCATGCTCGTCGTAGTCGATGACGTCACCGCGTTCTTGCCATTCAAAAGAACGGCGGTTCTTTTGAATGGCCATCTGTATGCACGGCTTTGCAAGAAAAGCTTGCCAGGAATCCGACGTTTTTTTTCCTGACGGGATTCCCGGCCGTGTGTACTAGGCTTTAGTCCGTAGGGTTCAATATTGAGTTGGCCCACCCTTTGCAGCTATAACAGCTTCAACTTTTCTGGGAAGGCTGTCCACAAGGTTTAGGAGTGTGTCTATGGGAATGTTTGACCATTCTTTCAAAAGCGCATTTGTGAGGTCAGGCACTGATGTGGACAAGAAGGCCTGGCTCGCAGTCTCTACTCTAATTCATCCCAAAGGTGTTCTATCGGGTTGAAGTCAAGTTCCTCCACCACAACCTCACTCATATGTGTCTTTATGGACCTTGCTTTGTGCACTGGTGTGCAGTCATGTTGGAACAGGAAGGGGAAATTGTCCAAAATGTCTTGGTATGCTGACGCCTTAAAAGTTCCCTTCACTGGAACTAGGAGGCCAAGCCCAACCCCTGAAAAACAACCCCAAATAATAATAATCTATCCTCCACCAAATGATTTGGATCAGTGCACAAAGCAAGGTCTATAAAGACATGGATGAGCAAGTTTTGGGTGGAGGAACTTGACTGGCCTGCACATAGTCCTGACCTCAACCCGATAGAACACTTTTGGGATGAAGTAGAGTGGAGACTGCGAGCCAGGCCTTCTCGTCCAACATCAGTGCCTGACCTCACAAATGCGCTTCTGGAAGAATGGTCAAATATTCCCAAAGAAAACACACCTAAACCTAAAGCCCTGTATACACGATCAGATTTCATTTGGATTCTAATCCGATGTATTTTTCCATCGGAAATCCGAAGAAGCTGACTTCCATCAGTCTTGCCTACACACCATCAGTCAAAAATCCGACCGTCCCAAACGCCGTGACGTAAAACACTCCGACAAGCCGAGAAAAATGAAGTTCAATGCTTCTGAGCATGCGTCGACTTGATTCTGAGCATGCGTGAATTTTTTATCCGATGGAGTTCCACACAGATGATCGGCATTTGCTATCGTTGGGGCCCACACATGATCGGTTTGTCCGATGAGAAAAGTCCATCGGACTGTTTTCATCGGTAAAACCGATCGTGTGTACAGGGCATTAGGGACAGCCTTCCTAGAAGAGTTGAAGCTGTTATAGCCATTAAATGTGCGTGTAAAGGCAGGTGTCCCAATACTATTGACAATATAGTGTATTTATACTGTATTTCATACAGGGCTACATATTTTCTAACAATAAAAAAAATTCATACTACAATAAAAAAAGTGCACAAATGCTGCTGAAGTCCTATTACAAAGCAATTATACCTCCGGCCCACACTCTGAACTTCCGGTATACCTAAATGAGATAAACTTCTGTTGGACCCACACTATAGGCAGAGTGGGTTGGAGATAGGAAACTGGGGGCAGAATATTGACATTAGATAACAGGTACTGGACTTGCACCTGATCTTTTATTACATTTATCTTTTTACTGCTCCTCTTCCCCTCTCCCAGAAGTCAGGTAAAATGTATAACTACCTGTCACCCCATTCTTGCGAGATCTTTGTTGTAAACCTGCTCAGTACAATGCAGCCTTCTTTTTTTTTTGGGTGTGTTCTTAAACATTTGTGTAGAATGTAGAATGCTGTATAAGTCCATACCGTTTTTCCATTTGTTTTGGGTAGAATGGAGAACTTCTTTCAAGTTTTATCACAGTTTGTCACCCTAATAGAAGATTTATGTCTTGTACACACGATCGGAATAAAATCCAACGGACTTGTTTCATCGGAAATTCCGATCGTGTGTGGGCCCCATCTGACTTTTTTCCATCGGAGTAAAAAAATAGAACATGTTTTAAATTTTTCCGATGGGAAATTCCGATCGTCTGTGTGGAATTCCATCGGAGAAAAACCCATGCATGCTCAGAATCAAGTCGACGCATGCTCAGAGGCATGGAACTTCATTTTTACGTCACCAGGGGAGGGCTGGCGGCCTTAGGCCTGGGGGGCAAGTCCAGTCAA
Source organism: Rana muscosa (assembly GCA_029206835.1). Classification (NCBI taxonomy): domain Eukaryota; kingdom Metazoa; phylum Chordata; class Amphibia; order Anura; family Ranidae; genus Rana; species Rana muscosa. The sequence continues at coordinate 856,067,434 of CM055117.1, forward strand.
GTGGCCCATTGAACCGCCGAATCAGCTCACCATCCATGGCCCACCTGGTTTTTCAATGCAGCCTCACCAGTGCCCATCAGTGCAGCCAACTCCAGTGCCCATCAATGCAGCCTGATCACTGGGGCAGGTTACATGGGGTGTATGGGGGGAGATGGGGGGTCAGCTAGGGGTGTCAGGGTCAGCGATCTCAGCTCAGCAGGTCCTTGCACGCCACGGTCTCCTGGGGGGGGTAACGCTCCTGATCCTGGGGTCAAGTTGCAGCCAGCGCCCAGCCCTGCAGCCCTGCATCCCGAATCACCCAGCCCTGCCTCTGCCTGCTTCCAAGAATCCGGTACCAGGGAGTTGTAGTTTCCTCTGCACTGCTGTGTTTTCCACCTACCAGAAGCTTGGGTGCGGACTACAACTCCCGGAATGCAACAGCTAGTGGTCGGCCGCCATGGCCATGCCCCCGGCCCGACTTCCTAGACCAGAACAAAAAAAGAAAATGGTAGGGGGCAGCGGCTGCCGGCCATTTTGAACATATGTTAGGGCGGCCTGGGAGGCAATTGCCACCCTGCCCCCTGGCCCAGCCCTCCCCTGTACGTCACCGCCGTTTTGGACGGTCGGAATTTAGTCTGACAGTGTGTATGCAAGACTGATGGAAGTCAGCTTCATCGAAATTCCGACGGAAAATTCCATCGGAAATCCGATCGTGTGTACATGGCATAACACTCACTTTTTGTCCCTAAGATACCAAGACAGGAAATAATGAGAACAGGCTTCACCAGGACAAGAAGACACAGAGAATAATAAAAAAAATTAGCCATGGTGAATTTGTTTGGATTTTCTTCTTAAAAGGTCCTCATCGATTAAATTTTTTCAAATGTGTTATGAGTTCTATCTTTGATGATAAAAAAACAGACCCCGTCACAGATGCTGTAATGTTGAAACATGTAATGGTGGGTTACTAGAGAACAAATTCTTCAAGAACTTTCTGATTTATGAATAAATGGTGTATTACATGCTATTCATACCCACTCAGTCACTATGAGATTCATTTTCTGTATTCTGCAAAAATCCTGGTTGATCCTGCTATTCTCTGTTTCCCCCTTCTGTTAATGTCCCCAATTCAGCTAGGGATTTTGCAGGTGTGGTGGCAACTCTGCACATGCTCAGTTTTCAGTGAGTTTGTGGCACTTACAGGTGACACTGGCAAGGGGCACTGATTGGCAGGTGGCACTAATTGGCACTGGCAGGTTGCACTGGATGGCACTAATTGGCACTGGAAGATGGCACTAGAAGATGGCACTGATTGGCAGGTGGCACTGACAGGCACTAACAGGTGGCACTGGCAAGTGGTACTGGTTGGCACTGATTGGCAGATGGCACTTATTGGCATTGGCAGGTGGCCCTAATTGACACTGGCAGATGGCACTGAATGGCACTAGTTAGCATTGGCAGGTGGCACTGATTGGCAGGTGGCACTAGTTGGCACTGGCAGATGTCACTGATTGGCACATGGCACTGGCAGGTGACACTGGCAAGTGGCACTGATTGGCAGGTGGCACTAATTGGCACTGGCAGGTGGCACTGGATGGAAATAGTTAGCACTGGCAGATGGCACTGGTTGGCATTGGCAGGTGGCACTGGTTGGCACTGGATGGCACTAGTTGACACTGGATGGCACTAGTTGGCACTGGCAGGTGGCACTGGATGGCACTGGCAGGTGGCACTGGATGGCATTGGCAGGTGGCACTGGATGGCACCAATTGGCACTGCCAGGTGGCACTGGATGTCACTGGTTGGCACTAGCAGGTGGCACTGGTTGGCACTAGCAGGCACTGGTTGGCATTAGCAGATGGCACTGGCAGGCAATGGCAGGTTTCACAGCTGATAATGTAACTGTGTGAAACTGCTCTCTGCAGCGCCGCGTGAAACTGTATGGAGAGAGAGAGAGAGAGAAGCTCACAGATTCAGTGTGATGTCGGAGGTGGTGGGCGGGACCCGGGGTGGGCGGGACCCGGGGTGGGCGGGACCCAGCAGCAATCCAGCCAATGATCGGGCCGTTAAAGAAAGGGGTGGGGCCACATACATGTAGCGGTCCGCCCAGATCTCATCCTATTGGCTGGTGTTGGATAGCTGGGTCCCAGCTGGGTCCCGCCCACCCCGACATCCAACCTCACTAATGACAGCTCCCTTCTCTCTCTCTCCATAACGTTTCACACACCACGGCGCTGCTCTGCAGACAGAGTGTGGAGAAGGGAGGAGGAACCCCACGTTCCTCCTTCCTTCTCCACACTCTGCTGGCACAGGTGCGGGCAGTGTTAAATATCGGCCTAATTTGGATAATAATCGGCCGATGCCGATTTCTCCAAAATGGCCGAATATCGGCCGATATATCGGTCGACCTCTAGTATATACATAGTGGTAAATGATAGCCCACTCCCTCCCTTCTCCCCCATGCCCACTAACCAGCTAAACACAGTGGGGACAGGATATTACATGTAGATTGATGATGGCTTTACCTCCCTGTTATTCTAAGACACAATACCGCATGCGGACAGAGGCCGGGGGCGCCGGAGAGCCTCGGAAATAGCCGGAAAGGCCCGAGGACAGCTCGGCTGACCTCGGCAAACTTCGGAAATGCTCGGGAACGTAGTATTTCCGAGTCTTTCCGAGCATTTCCGAACGGCTCCGAATGGTGCCGACCGGTGCCGTTCGGCTCCGGCACCCCCAACCTCAGGCCAAACGCGGTACTGCACACCGCTTTGGCCTGAATCCTGCTCGTTTTGCGAGACAACACTCGCAAACTGAGTTAGGACTTTTCAAAATACAGTGCTCGTATTGTGAAACGCTCGTTAACCGCGTTACTCGCAATCCGAGGTTCCACTGTACTTAGATGGTTTTTTTTAATTATTATTAAAATAGTTACATCATCCATATACAGAAATAAAGGGGACAATGTAAATTAAACAGTGTGTGTTTATTATCACTTTAAATCCATGACACATAATCCAGACAGTGATGATTACACTCTCAGATACCTACCTGTGCAGAGATTTTCCTACTTTACGACAACAATTTTAGCACCAGTCGATTGATAGTGATCATCACCGGAGCAGGTTATCTGAGAGCATCTGCTATTGTAAGAAATGTCTGTAACTATACACAGGAATGTAACAGAGTTTACAGCATGGTAGCACTTAACAGAGGCAAAGGCATTTAAAGTAGAACTATAGGAAAAAACTTTTTTACATTTTTAATTTTGGATAGAGCAAAGGAGGGTTACAACCCGTCAGATTTCTTTTCACTATCTGTGTCCCATTGCGGAGATTTCCCTTCACTTCCTGTCCCATAGCCAAACAGGAAGTGAGAGGAAATCTCTGCAAATTAAATGAATTCCATGGGGACCTCCAGGTCATAAGAACTAATGTCCCTATTAGAAGATTTCCCCTTTTACTTTTTTTTTAAATTTACGTTTACTTTCAAAGATAATGGCAAACAGGACGAAGAGAGAGGGTGAATCTCCCTAATGGGGGCACAGACAGCAATAAAACTGACAGGTGTTCTAATCCATCTCCACTCTACCAAAAACGAAAAAATAATTGCCTATAGTTATACTTTAATTTCTGATTAGAGCAGTCAGAGTTTTTGCTTAATGCATTTAAATATTATTTTAATGAAAGACAAGAAATATGGCGCAAGAATATACTTACAAAAAAAAAAAATACAAAACCAGCAAAGCAACAGTAAAATAAATGGTATTTAGCCTAAACTCACACTGACAGCGGGATTAAAATCTTGCAAGTTCAGCTGAACTCGCACAATTTCATACCCGCGTGTCAGTCCAACTTCGGAAGCGATTTCAGAGACATCTGTGCGGGTTCCTGCACAGTTGTCTATACAAATCGCACCCCAAAGTCACCAAAAGTAGTACAGAAATCTACATTTGGGAATCGGTGTGGCGCCGCAAAGTTGGTGTCGCACCAATTCAGACGGTGCCATTGCCAGCAATAGCCACCAAATCGCATGCCAAATCGCATCACTGTGAACCTAGGCTAAATGTGAAATATACCTAGCAAAGGCCACCTGGTCTGTCCATGTGATGCCTAATTACCTTGTAGAATTAGTTGAATCTGATATATCAGAGTCACTGGCTCTCATAAATAACTCTTACCATTCCTTTATAGTTTCAATAGGGAATGAGCACTACACAAATGCAGCCATTATTTCCAGTCCCTGGTGTGAGCACTATAGAATTATCACACCCAATCAAAGGGTCTGAAGGGTGTGCTTCAAAGGGCTGTAGAATACAGTGGGACATTGGTTAACGAGTAACGCGGTTAACGAGCGTTTTGAAAGACGCGCAACTTTAAAAAAAAAATCCTGACTCGGTTTGCGAGTGTTGTCTCGCAATACGAGCAGGATTCAAGCCAATGGGGTGTGCAGTACCGCATTTGGCCAGAGGTGCGGGGGTGCTGGTGACACTCGGAACAGTTCGGAGCCGCTCGGAAATACTCGGAGTGTTTCCGAGCCTTTCCGAAGGTTTCCGAGTTCAGCCGAGCTGTTCCCGAGTATTTACGGGGCTCTCTGGCGCCCGCCCCACCTCTGGCCACATGCGGTATTGCATGCAATAGAAGTCAATGCAGAACTAATTATCTTCATTTCCATTGACTTCTATGGGGAAACTCGCTTTGATATGTGAGTGCTTTGGATTACAAGCATTCTCCTGGAACGAATTATGCTCGTAATCCAAGGTTCCATTGTATTTAATTTAGCTTCAGTGGACACTCTCACAGCCAATTATTCAAAATCATCAATATTGTCAACTCACAAGGATTTACATCCCAGCAACCAACATAATATTGCACAGAATTATATTAGGATTGGTTAAACACCACATATGATATGAATATTATCAATGTCCCTCTTAGACCACTCACACACTATACAACTTTTGTTGACTGATTTCCTTTAGATTTACCAAAACCGTGTAGTGCAAGGGCCTGCCTGATTGCATACAAATTTAAACTCGTAAAGGGGTTGTAAATCCTCGTGTTTTTTCACCTAATGCATCCTATGCATTAAGGTGAAAAAACTTCTGACAGTGATCGGCCCCCCAGCCCTCCATTTTACTTTCCTGAGCCCGTTCGCTCCCTCAGCGGAGACACGCTGGACCTCTCTGCCCGGGGTCCTCGGCTCTTGATTGGATAGATTGATAGCAGCGCAGCCATTGGCTCCTGCTGCTGTCAATCAAATCCAATGATGCGGGAGCCAGGGGGGCAGGGCTGAGTCCAGCATTATGGACGCAAATACTGGGCTTAGGAGTGCTCCCGCAAGGTATCCCCTAGCCTAGGGGCTTACAATCACTTTAAGGTTTGACCTCATATTATATGGTTTTGGTAAATCTGAAGGAAAAAAATCGACAGAAAATTGTATAATGTATATCCAGCTTTAGGGTGTCACATTTGCCCTATGAAACTTGTTGCATTCCTTCTTAGTGGATATGTGTTCTGTCAAAAGTACTTCAAGCTGGTCTATGGCTTATCAAAATAAGTCACCTTTTTCTGGCTGCCCACCACAGACATGACATTTAAATCTGGCTGTCCCTACTACCGATCTGCTAGTTTTGGGGAAAATTAGTGTTGGACTGTGTTCAGTATGACTCCCTCATTCAATCTATACAGTTCGGGGTTTGTCACATTTTATTATTGTCACTTTGTGTGACTTTGAGTGACTTTGTGGGGTTGATTCACGAAAACTGGAGAGTACAAAATCTGGTGCAGCTTTGCATAGAAACCAATTAGCCTTCCAGAGTTCCAACATATTTTACAAGTTGTTCTTAAAGGAATGACCACCCCTCTACCACTAGTTTTTGGATAATTTATTTTTTTATTTTTTATTTTTACTTACCTGATGTGAAGTACTGAGTGTACTTCCTTCCTACCTCGGCCGCGGACCACTATGTAATTTCCTCCTTCACCCCGCTGCCTTCTGGGACCTGTGTGTGTCCCAGAAAATGATGGGCCATTCAGAAAGAACCGCACGACTCGCGCATGCGCAGTGGGAAACCGGCAGTGAAGCCTGCAGGCTCCACTGCCGGTTTCCCTTTGTCTCGCAAAATGAGCAGAATTCAAGCCTCTGCGGTGTGCAGTACCACATTTGGCCAGATGTGCGGGGGCGCCAGTGACACTCAGAACGGTTCAGAGCCGTTCGGAAATACTTTGAACCACTCAGAAATACTCGGAAACACTCGGAAATACTCCATTCCCGAGGGTTTCCAAGTTCAGCCAAGCTGTCTCCGAGTGTTTCCGAGTCTCTCCTGCGCCCCCCACCTCTGGCCACATGCGGCATTGCATGCAATAGAAGTCAATGCGGAACTAATTATCTTCGCTTCCATTGACTTCTATGGGGAAACTCGCTTTGATATGCGAGTGCTTTGGATTACAAGCATTCTCCTGGAACGGATTATGCTCGTAATCCAAGGTTCCACTGTATGTTACTGAGCACATCCTTTAATGCAGTCCATAATGTGAATACACTATCTTAGTACCTTCACCATGGCTAAACATCAGAAAGTTTAATAGAAAGGCCATTATGCAAGAACGATTTCTGGTCTTACCTATTCAGGTTGGTATAAGATGGGACAAATTTGGTCACCGTGTCCTATGTAAGCACCAGATTTCTTACTTTTTGGAAAAAATTGAAACCAGGGTAGGATAGCGACAGGAGAAGCAGAACATTGACATTAGCAAATAACAACAAGTAGGCTTATATCGTAGTAATATTTCCACATCTGGCACAAAGCAGGCAGAGTGGGCTAGAGGCATAAGCGCAGTGGGCCAAACATTGGCATTATCAGAAAACAGCAACCTAAACTTGATCTACAGTAATATTTTCACATGTGCCTTACTTAACCCCATCCACCCAACACATGGGTTGAGTTCTCTATTAACACCTTTATATGGCCACTTCAAAGCTCTACTCCAATTATGGGATTTACAGAAGTAAATAATCCTGATCATTTCCAAATGGAATGCAAACACCTCACACAAATTATTATTTTGGATACTTATTATTTTCCAAAGTGCAGATGATGCTTTTTCATGAAAACATTATAAAATATGTTTGTGAAGGTTTTACAATCTGTCAGTTAGCTTATTAAACACTGCAGTGCGTATACATGATTTAAATGTTCATACTTACAAGTGAGTAAGTCACGCCTTGTAGTGACTGTAAACAAATGCATAAAGCTAAACATGTTCAAACGCATTTCAGCGGGCTTATATGTTTCTCTATATGACTATATTAAGTGCAGTCTGACTTACATCAAGAGCGTGCTGACAATAGGACTATAATTATTTCATACTACCGAAGTTATAGAACCATATGATCAAAGAAAAACAAAGTACACAGTTGTAAGAACTGTCAATAAAAATAATCTTATTAACACCTTTGTTTTCCTGTCACAATATGTTTAAAAGGGTCTGTAGATAAGATGATACTGGATGTGTAAATGAAAACACCCAGTGGATGGCTGGTCATGATTTCATTAAAGTTCGTGGCTAGGGAAAATTAGACTAACCTCCTTGGAGCACATGGGTGAAAGGAGTTACTTCCTTGGAGCACATAGGTGAAAGGCTAAGCCTCCTTGGAGCACATGGGTGAAAGGCGTTATCTCCTTGGAGCACATGGGTGAAAGGAGTTACCTTCTTGGAGCACATGGGTGAAAGGAGTTACCTCCTTGGAGTACATGGGTGAAAGGAGTTACCTCCTTGGAACACATGGGTGAAAGGAGTTACCTCCTTGGAGCACATGGGTGAAATGAGTTACCTCCTTGGAACACTTGGGTGAAAGGCGTTACCTCCTTGGAGCACATGGGTGAAAGGAGTTACCTCCTTGGAGCACATGGTTGAAAGAAGTTACCTCCTTGGAGCACATGGGTGAAAGGCGTTACCTCCTTGGAGCACATGGGTGAAAAGAGTTACCTCCTTGGAGCACATGGGTGAAAAGAGTTACCTCCTTGGAGCACATGGGTGAAAGGAGTTACCTCCTTGGAGCACATGGATGAAAGGAGTTACCTCCTTGGAGCACATGGGTGAAAGGAGTTACCTCCTTGGAGCACATGGGTGAAAGGAGTTACCTCCTTGGAGCACATGGGTGAAAAGAGTTACCTCCTTGGAGCACATGGGTGAAAGGAGTTACCTCCTTGGAGCACATGGATGAAAGGAGTTACCTCCTTGGAGCACATGGGTGAAAAGAGTTACCTCCTTGGAGCACATGGGTGAAAGGAGTTACCTCCTTGGAGCACATGGGTGAAAAGAGTTACCTCCTTGGAGCACATGGGTGAAAGGAGTTACCTCCTTGGAGCACATGGATGAAAGGAGTTACCTCCTTGGAGCACATGGGTGAAAGGAGTTACCTCCTTGGAGCACATGGGTGAAAGGAGTTACCTCCTTGGAGCACATGGGTGAAAGGAGTTACCTCCTTGGAGCACATGGGTGAAAGGAGTTACCTCCTTGGAGCACATGGGTGAAAGGAGTTACCTCCTTGGAGCACATGGGTGAAAGGAGTTACCTCCTTGGAGCACATGGATGAAAGGAGTTACCTCCTTGGAGCACATGGGTGAAAGGAGTTACCTCCTTGGAGCACATGGGTGAAAGGAGTTACCTCCTTGGAGCACATGGGTGAAAGGAGTTACCTCCTTGGAGCACATGGATAAAAGGAGTTACCTCCTTGGAGCACATGGGTGAAAGGAGTTACCTCCTAGGAGCACATGGGTGAAAAGAGTTACAGTGGATATAAAAACTCTACACACCCCTGTTAAAATGTCAGGTTTCTGTGATGTAAAAAAATAAGACAAAGATAAATCATTTCAAAACGTTTTCTACCTTTAACCACTTAAGGACCGGAAGGATTTGCCCCCTTAATGACCAGGCCATTTTTTGCGATACGACACGTCGCTTTAAATGACAATTGCGCGATTTTGTACCCAAACAAAACTGACGTCTTTTTTTTCCCACAAATAGAGCTTTCTTTTGGTGGTATTTCATTACCTCTGCGCTTTTTATTTTTTGCGCTATAAACAAAAGAAGGCTGACAATTTAAAAAAAATATGTATATATTTTTACATTTTTTCTATAATAAATATCCCCAATTTAAAAAAAATAATAATAATTTATTTATCAGTTTAGGGAAATATGTATTCTTCTACATATTTTTGGCAAAATAAATCGCAAAAAGCGTATATTGATTGGTTTGCGCAAAAGTTATGGCGTCAACAAAATAGGGGTAGATTTATGGCATTTTTATTATTATAATTTTTTTACTAGTAATGGCGGTGATCTGTGATTTTTAATGGGACTGCGACATTGCAGCAGATAGATCGGACGCTTTTGACACTTTTCTGGGACCATTGACATTTATACAGTGAGCAGTGCTATAAAAATGCACTGATTACTGTGTAAATGTCACAGGCAGGGAAGGGGTTAACACTAGGGGGCGATCAAGGGGTTAATTATGTTCTCTCGTGTGTGATTCTAACTGTGGGGGATGGGACTGACTGGAGGAGGAGAAATATCGCTGTTCCTGATTACTAGGAACAGAGGATCTGTCTAGTTCTCGTGCCCACGATTGCGCGTAGCCAGCAGACATCGCGGCCGCCGGCTACATGCATCTGGTCCCCCGTCATGCAGCGCGTGCACCGCTATCACCCTATAAAGTTGCCGCTATACACTTACAGCGATTTGCGGGATCGTGCCGACCTGCCAGGGTATAATGACGATGGCTGGTGTGCAAGTGGTTAATGTGACCAATAAACTGTACAACTCAATTGAAAAACAAACTGAAATCTTTTAGGGGAGGAAAAAGTAAAAATAAAAAATAAAATAATGTGGTTGCATAAGTGTGAACACCCTCTCATAATGGAAGATGTAGCTGTGTTCAGAATTAAGCAATCACATTCAAGCTCATGTTAAATAGGAGTCAGTCAGGGCCGGACTGGCCTACCGGGATACCGGGAAAATTCCCGGTGGGCCGGCTGCCTGGCTGCTCCTGGGGCCGCTGTGAGGGCAGCGGCGCCTGAAAAATATTTCTGAGGGGCCGGGCCGACATGCAACTGCGCATGCGCCAGCGCAGTTCCGAAGCTAGCCGTGCTCGGGAAAGCCCGTACACGCTCAGCAATTTTCGGAAAAGTGGGCGCATGCGCAGTGAAACGATTGGCGCCGAGTGGCGCCATTTTTAAAAGTTAAGCAGTAGCGCGCCGCTCAGTGAGGTCTCGTCTGACGTGTGCTTCTTCCTACGCCCCCCCTGCAGCCTCTGAACTCCTGTCCCCCCTCTCCACAGCCTCTGACCTCCTGTCTGCCCCTCCGCAGCCTCCGACCTCCTGTCCTCCCCTGCAGCCTCTGACCTCCTGTCCCCCCCGCAGCCTCTGACCTCCTGTCCCCCCCTCCGCAGCCTCTGACCTCCTGTCCCCTCCCCGCAGCCTTTGACCTCCTGTCTCCCCCTCCGCAGCCTCTGACCTCCTGTCCCCTCTCCGCAGCCTCTGAACTCCTGTCCCCCCCTCCGCAGCCTCTGACCTCCTGTCACCCCCTCCGCAGCCTCTGACCTCCTGTCCCCCCCTCCACAGCTTCTGACCTCCTGTCCCCCTCCGCAGCCTCTGACCTCCTGTCCCCCCCTCCGCAGCCTCTGACCTCCCCTGTACCATCCGCAGCCTCTGACCTCCCCTGTACCACCTGCAGCCTCTGACCTCTCCTGTACCATCCGCAGCCTCTGACCTCTCCTGTACCATCCGCAGCCTCTGACCTCTCCTATACCATCCACAGCCTCTGACCTCTCCTGTACCATCCACAGCCTCTGACCTCTCCTATACCATCCGCAGCCTCTGACCACTCCTGTAACATCCGCAGCCTCTGACCTCTCCTGTACCATTCGCCGCCTCTGACCTCTCCTGTACCATCCGCAGCCTCTGACCTCTCCTTTACCATCCGCAGCCTCTGACCTCTTCTGTACCATTGGCAGCCTCTGACCTCTCCTGTACCATTCGCAGCCTCTGACCTCTCCTGTACCATCTGCAGCCTCTGACCATCTCTTGTCTTATATCACGCCTGGAGAGGAGTCAAGAGTGGGAGTGCCGCCAGGATGGGGGTCATGGGAGAAGTCAGACATGTATGGACTGTGGAGAGGAAACTATGGGATAAAACCAGAGCCACCAAGCTGGAGCTGACTGACTGAGCCCTGCACCTGAGAGGAGGTCAGTGACAGCGTCACCAGGCCAGTCTGAGGGGGGGGGGGTCAATACAATATTGTAAGGGGGCACTGATCTAAATGTTTCCCCCTTTTATCAGTAAACCCGCTTACCTTAGTGTTTTCTTTCTGCGGAAGGTGGTCTCTGGTCACCAGAGTCCTCCCCACATTCCCAGAGTTCCCCTTTACGTCATAGTCTGCAGGATTCCACCTTACAGAGCAAGTGGGCACTCTGATGTAAAGGAGAATGCAGTAAAGGGGAATGCAGTGGACTCTGATATAAGTGGGGTCTCTGGTCACCAGTGCCCCCCTTTATATCAGAGTTCGACCCCTTTCACACTGAGGCGCTTTTACAGGTGCTATAACGCTAAAAATAGTGCCTGCAAAGTGCCCTGAAAGAGCCGCTCCTCACACTCCAGTGTGAAAGCCCGAGGGCTTTCACACTGGATTGGTGTGCTGGCAGGACACTAAAAAATGTCCTGCTAGCAGCATCTTTGGAGCGGTGAAGGAGCGGTGTGTATACCGCTCCTCCACCGCTCCTGCCCATTAAAATGAATGGGCACCGCAGCTAAACCAGCGGCAAAGCGCATTTTGCCGGCGCTTTGCGGGTGGTTTTAACCCTTTTTCGTCCGTTAGCGGGGGTTAAAAACGCCATGCTAGTGGTCGAATAGCGCAGTGAAATTGACGGTAAAGCGCCGCTAAAAATAGCGCCGCTTTATCGCCGACGTACCCACCGCCCCAGTGTGAAAGGGCCTTCCCACTTAGATCATAATCTGCAATGTTCCCCTTTATGTCAGAGTGCCATTGTACTGTAAAGGGGAATCCTCCTGATATATGGGGGAACTCTGTGCTGGCTGCCGGGTTATATTAATCTGACCTTCATGTAAATGGAGAAATATGTTTTTTGACTTTTGTTTAACTTAAACACATTGCTAATAGCTTTAGCTACATGTTTATAGCTTAAATGTTGATATTTGCACTGAAAACTGCCACTTTAGGCACTTTTGTTTGCAAATTCGTCTGTGCCAGTAAATGGCATGATTTTTGCCAGTAAAAAATGTGTGCTGTTTGTAAATTCCATGTCTCTCTTATCTATATATAATACACTTTTCAAATGTGCTTTAAAATACATGGTTTTCCCTTTTATGTACAAGAAAATAATGACGTTATGATGGTTATGATGTTGGGCTGGTATAATAATGCTATGGGGCTGGTATGAAATTATTTCCAGGGCTGGTTTTTATTCTCAGTCCGGCCCTGGAGTCAGTACACACCTGCCATCATTTAAAGTTCCTCTGATTAACCCCAAACAAAGTTCAGCTGTTCTAGTAGGTCTTTCCTGACATTTTCTTAGTCGCATCCTACAGCAAAGGCCATGGACCGCAGAGAGCTTCCAAAGCATCAGAGGAATTTTATTGTTTAAAGGTATCAGTCAGGAGAAGAGTACAAAAGAATTTCAAAGGCATTAGATATACCATGGAACAAAGTGAAGACAGTCATCATCAAGTGTAGAAAATATGGCACAACAGTGACATTACCAAGAACTGGACGTCCCTCCAAAATTTATGAAAAGATGAGAAGAAAACTGGTCAGGGAGGCTGCCAAGAGGCCTACAGCAACATTAAAGGAGCTACAGGAATATCTGGCAAGTTCTAACTGACATGTGACAACAATCTCCCGTATTCTTCATATGTCTGGGCTATGGGGTAGAGTGGCAAGATGGAAGCCTTTTCTTACCAAGAAAACAACCAAGCCCGGCTACATTTTGCAAAAACACATCTGAGGTCTCCCAAAAGCATGTGTTATTGTCTGAAGAAACCAAGGTTGAACTTTTTGGCCATAATTCCAAAAGATATGTTTGGCGCAAAAACAACACTGCACATCACAAAAAGAACACTATTCCCACCGTGAAGCATGGTGGTGGCAGCATCGTGCTTTGGGGCTGTTCTTCAGCTGGAACAGAGGCCGTAGTCAAGGTAGAGGTATGAACAGTTCCAAATAAAAGTCAATATTGTCACAAAACCTTCAGGCTTATGCTAGAAAGCTGAACATGAAGAGGAACTTCATCTTTCAGCATGACAATGACCCAAAGCATACATCCAAATCAACAAAGGAATGGCTTCACCAGAAGAAGATTCAAGTTTTGAAATGGCCCAGCCCAAGCCCAGACCTGAATCTGATTGAAAATATGTGGGATGATCTGAAGAGGGCTGTGCACAGGAGATGTCTTCGCCAGGGCCGATCCTAGGGTCGCAGGCGCCTGGGTGCAGAAATATTTCTGGTGCCCCCACATGGGCGTGGTCATCCTACTAACTCCTCCCCTTTACAATGTTTCTGTGGCAATGACTCAAACACAGAAATGTTCCCCTAAAGAGTCTTTGTTACCCTGGGATCCTCCCAAAATCTCTTAACAATAAACAAAATACAGAAAGAGAGTACTCTAATGGGACCTGGAGGGGGGTCTCACTAATGGACACAGAGAGGGCTTCTGTTAGAGAGTCTGTTAGAAAGAGCCCCCAGACATACTGCAGACACACTACAGAAGATGGTCAGAGACTGCAGACATGATACAAGAGATGGTCAGAGACAGCAATCATAGTACAGGAGATGGTCAGAGACTGCAGACGTAATACAGAAGGTGGTCAGAGACTGCAGACATGATACAAGAAATGGACATAGACTGCAGACATGATAAAAGAGATGGTCAGAGACTGTGAAAATAATACAAGAGACCAACGCATCAAATGCAGCCTACCAGTGCCCATAAATTGCAGCCTACCATTTCCCACCTAATGCAGCCTTATCAGTGCCCATAAAATGCAGCCTACCAGTGCCCACCAAATACAGCCTCATCCGTGCCCATCAAATGCAGCCTCATCAGTGCCCACCAATTGCAGCCTACCAGTGCCCACCAACTGTAGCCTGCCAGTTCCCACCAACTGCAGCCTGCCAGTGCCCACCAAATGCAGCTTATCAGTACCCACCAAATGCAGCTTATCAGTACCCACCAAATGCAGCCTACCAGTGCCTACCAAATGCAGCCTATCAGCCTGCAAGTGCCCACCAAATGCAGCTTATCAGTGCCCACCAAATGCAGCTTATCAGTGCCCACCAAATGCAGCTTATCAGTGCCCACCAAATGCAGCTTGCCAGTGCCCACCAAATGCAGCCTGCTAGTGCCCACTAAATGCAGCCTGCCAGTGCCCACCAAATGCAGCCCTTCCAGTGCTCACCAATTGCAGCCTACCAGTGCCCCTGGATCACACAGAAGGGCAACGATCTCTTGCTGTCACGGAGCTTAAATTTGAATCTGCCGGGTGGTCACTGTAACAAAGTCCTGCCTCCTAGACCAGCTCGCTGCTCCTATGATACACATCACAATGAATTTCACTGCATTGGATTAGTGTTTCATCTATTACAGGAGCCGGTCTAGGAGACGGGACTTTGTTACAGCGCTGCCCAGGGGCAGACTGACAACTCATGGAGCCCCCGGGCAATAGGAGATCATGGCCCCCAAGGTTTAAAGATGGCTGTCACCATACCCTCTACACTCCTCTCCTGTACATATTGCCCAATGTCATACCCTCCACACTCCTCTCCTGTACATACTGCCCACTGTCATACCCTCCACACTCCTCTCTTGTACATACTGCCAACTGTTATACCCCCACACTCCTTTCCTGCACATACTGCCCACTGGGCCACTGTCATACCCTCCACACTATGACAGAGGGCAGTATGTACAGGAGAGGAGTGTGGAGGGTATGACAGTGGCAGTATATACAGGAGAGGAATGTGGAGGGTATGGCATTGGCAGTATACACAGGAGAGGCGTGTGGAGGGTATGACAGTGGGCAGTATGTACAGGAGAGGAGTGTGGAGGGTCTGACAGTGACAGTATACACAGGAGAGGCGTGTGGAGGGTATGACAGTGGGCAGTATGTACAGGAGAGGCGTGTGGAGGGTATGACAGTGGGCAGTATGTACAGGAGAGGAGTGTGGAGGGTCTGACAGTGGCAGTATATACAGGAGAGGCATGTGGAGGGTATGACAGTGGGCACTATGTACAGGAGAGGAGTGTGGAAAGTATTACAGTGGGTAGTATGTACAGGAGAGGAGTGTGGAAAGTATGACAGTGGGTAGTATGTACAGGAGAGGAGTGTGGAGGGTATGACAGTGGCAGTAAAAACAGGAGAGGAGTGTGGAGGGTATGATAGTGGGCAGTATGTACAGGAGAGGAGTGTGGAGGATATGACAGTGGGCAGTAAAAACAGGAGAGGAGTGTGGAGGGTATGATAGTGGGCAGTATGTACAGGAGAGGAGTGTGGAGGGTATGATAGTGGGCAGTATGTACAGGAGAGGAGTGTGGAGGGTATGACAGTGGGCAGTATGTACAGGAGAGCAGTTTGGAGGGTATGACAGTGGCAGTATGTACAGGTGTGGAGGGTATGACAGTGGCAGTATATACAGGAAAAGCGTGTGGAGGGTATGACAGTGGGCAGTATGTACAGGAGAAGAGTGGCAGTATATAGAGGAGAGGAGTGAGGAGGGGATGACTGCATGCAGGAGGGAAGTGCAGATGGTATGAAGGCAGTTGTGGGGGGATGTCTTTTAGTTAGGGAGATATTTCTTTTAGGCCACTTTCAGACTGAGGTGCTGGGCGCTTTAGTGGTAAAGCTTCGCTAGTTTTAGCGGTGCTTTACCGTAGTTTTAGCTGCGCTTTTCGGCCACTAGCGGGGCGCTTTTAACCCCCGCTAGCGGCCGGAAAAGGGTTAAAACCGCCCGCAAAGCGCTGCTCCTGAAGCACGTTGCAGGTGCTTAGGCAGTGCTGGCTATTGATTTCTAAGGATGAGCTCCGGCGTGTTCACATAGAACACGTGCAGAGCCCGCCAGGAAGTCGGCACCCGCGCTGCGCTAATCACAGACAGGGAGACATTTCCCGATCTCTGCAGCCGAGCATTGGGAAATGTCTCCCTGTCTGTGATTAGCGCATCGCGGTGCCGACTTCCTGGCGGGCTCTGCACGTGTTCTATGCGAACACGCCGGAGCTCATCCTTATTGATTTCAATGGCAGGGGCGTTTTGGGAGCGGTGTATTCACCACTCCTAAACCACCCCAAAGATGCTGCTTGCAGGACTTTTTTCCTGTCCTGCAAATGCACTGCCCCAGTGTGAAAACACTCCGGCTTTCACACTGGGGCTGCAGAAGAGGCAGTTTGCAGGCGCTTTTCAGGCTCTATTTTTAGTGCAAAAACGCCTGTAAAATGCCTCAGTGTGAAAGTGGTCTAAGTGCCAGTGTCTGAGGGGTGAATATGGAGGGGTGAAGGGAAGGTAGGGAATGCATGGGGACTGTTCTGGCTCTCGTTGGTATTCTTGCTGGAAGCGTAAAGGGTGCACATTCTCAGTACAGAAATGTTTGCATTTATATAAGCATACAGCCAGCGGAAAGTGACTATGGACTATTATTTTATTTATAGAGTGCTTAGATAGGTGGTGAGTTTTGGATTGTACTGATTTTGGATAACACAGGGTTTAATAGGATGTTCACATTAACTGGATAGAGCAATTGGAGTTTGTTTATATAGAGAGGGCTGCTTGGGAAATGTCTGCCAGCTCTGGGGGGTTTCTGCTGGCTCTAATCTAAGGTGACCAGATTTTTAAAATGAAATCCGGGGACATATTTTTTTTTTTTTACTAGTAATGGCGGCAATCAGCGACTCAATGCCCATCGCCGCCACTGCCGCCCGCCTCACAGCCTGTCAAGTCTTACTCTCCAGGCCCCGGCTACTACTGGGTGGGGAGCAGAGGAAGATCACTCCACCAGGGAAGGCAAGGAAAGGCGGCTGGCCGGGACTTGAGGCAGAAGAACATGCGAGCGGAGCTGGATGGGCATGCACCCGAAACTGAAGAAATATTCCCTCCGCTCCAACAAGCATCAGAAAGGGGCACAGATAATGGGAAAAAAAGACCCCCTTAAGACCCCCCCTTAAGCTAGTAGGAGCGGCGGAGTGGGGGGTGCGTAATTCAGAATTTTTATTTTTTTATTCTGCACTGACTGTCTTTGAAATTGCCCCAGCCCCTGTTCAAATCCAATCCGGGGACAAAACCGGGGACAGACTTGGTCTAGGAACAGTGTCCTCAATCCGGGGACTGTCCCCAGAAACCAGGGATGTCTGGTCACCCTATTTTAAGTGGCCTCTAACTTCTTGTGTGCCAGGTCCTTCAACATGTGATTATCCTCTTTGGGGGCCCTGAGGGTCTTCTTAAGAAAAGAAATGGCGGGATCTACCTAAAGAACCACCTACTTTTGTAGGAAACTTTTCTCAATGTGATATTGTTGAGCAAAGCATCTTGGAGAAGTAAACATCCTCTGTGGGTAAGGCAGTCCCCATACAGAACAGACTCTACCAGTGAGTGGACAGAGAAAGTCTTAGCTAGTTTGGGCAGTGTAAAGGACCCTATGATTGTAACCTTGGGGTGACTCAGACTGCTCTACTAATAAGTAGAAACACACACTATTAATAAGGGTAGCTATGGTATCATTAAGCTTGAATGAAAGCTCTACTACAGGTGTCATCCTGATCCAAATCATTAGAATGCAAACAATCACCCTCAACTACCCTCAACTACCATCTCCTCCGCACATAATTTCATTGGATCAAGGGGGAAATCAAAGACTGATTCTGGAGGAGAAGTTGAAGGGCCATGGCTGTGACCCCTGTTATCTATGGCCACAATAAGTTCAGAAGTTCTGCCCATGAAATCACACATTGGTGGACTTTCCAGCCAAATGGCCAGAGGATGTCAGGGAGTCAGACTAGGGTAAGGTGACCAGATTTTTAAAATAAAATCCGGGGACATATTTTTTTTTTACTAGTAATGGTGGCAATCAGCGACTCTCTGCCCGTCACCGCCCGCCTCACAGCCTGTCAAGACTTATGCCGCGTACACGCGACCATTATTCATGTCATGCAAAAAAACAAAGTTTTTCTCGTCATGATTCCTCTCAAGCCTGCCTTGCATACACACGTTCATGAAAAAAAAAAAAATGCTCGAGCAAAGCTCGGTGACGTACAACACGTACGACGGCACTATAAAGGGGAAGTTCCATTCAAATGGCGCCACCCTTTGGGCTTCATTTGCTGATCCTCGTGTTAATAAAGTTTGGTGAGAGACGATTCACGCTTTTCAGTCCGTTACAGCGTGACGAATGTGCTATCTCCATTACGAACGCTAGTTTTACCAGAACGAGCGCTCCTGTCTCATACTTGATTCTGAGCATGCGCGCTTTCTTTTCCCCTTGTAAAAGCATACACACGACCGTTTTTCACAAGGTTAAAAAGAACGACGTGAAAAAACGATGAGAAAAAATAGAGCAGGTTCTTATTTTTTTTCGGGCAGTTTTCTCGTAGAGAAAACTGCTATGGAGCATACACACGACCGTTTTTCACAACCAATCTAAAAAATGGCAGGTTTCTCGTAATGAAAAACGGTCGTTTGTACGCGGCATTACTCTTTGGGCCCCGGCTACTACTGGGTGGGGAGCGGAGGAAGATCACTCCACCAGGGAAGGCACGGAGATAAGCAGGCAGGCGGCTGGCCGGGACTTAAGAACATGCGAGCGGAGCTGAATGGGCACCCGAAACTGAAGAAATATTCCCTCCGCTCCAACCAGCACATGATCATCAGAAAGGGGCACAGATAATGGAAAAAATACACCCCCTGAAGCTAGTAGGAGTGGCGGAGCGGGGGTGTGTAATTCAGATTTTTTTTTTTTATTCTGCACTGACAGTCTTTGAAATTGCCCCAGCCCCTGTTCAAATCCAATCCGGGGACAAAACCGGGGACAGATTTGGTCCGGGGACAGTGTCCTCAATCCGAGGACTGTCCCCAGAAACCGGGGATGTCTGGTCACCCTACTCTAATCTCCATCCCCCCGCCTGTCTTTTTCAGTTCTCCTTGTCACCTAGGAGTAGGACCCTTTAGTGCAAAACAAACCCTCCTAGCAGAAACTTTGCAGCTTATCTCCCCAGACTTCCCCCAGAACAGCTCAGCTCACCTGCCTGCAGTGTGCTCTGCCTCCTGATTCTCCCAGCACACGGCACTGCTGATGGGAGGGGGTGGGGGATGTGAAGCAGAGATCACACAGTGAGTGCAGGACACTACGGGGGAAGGGGAAGACACACACCAGGATCGGAGCTTCTAACTACTGTACATACATCGCTGGACAGTGTATGTAATTAGAAGCAATAACTGCTGTCCCCACAGTGGCAAGTAAGCTGACCTGAATGCTCAGTCCACCCCTGTCGCCGCCAGAACACCGGGCATGTCAGAGAAAAGCACACAAGGAGAGGAGGCGGGAGGGGAGCACTCTGGCACTTCAGCGCCCCCCCCCCCCTGCGGCGCTTGGGTGCACTGCACCCCGTACACCCTATCTAGGACCGGCCCTGGTCTTCGCAATCTGACAAATTTGGAGTGTTTTTGCAAAGAAGAGTCAAGATGTGCCATGCTGACAGACTCATACCCAAAAAGACCGAGTGCTGTAATAAAATCAAATGTTGTTTTCACAAAGTATTAGTTTCAGGGTGTGCACACGTATGCAACCATATTATTGTATTTTTTTTAACATGAAATAGTTTTTTATTTTTACTTCTCTCCACCTAAAATATTTCAGTTTGTTGTTCAATTGAGGTGTTACGTTTATAGGCCACATTAAAGGTGAAAAATTTCTGAAATGTTTTACGTTTGTCTCATTTTTTTACATCACAGAAACCTGACATTTTAACAGGGGTGTGTAGAATTTTATATCCAATGTAACTCCTTGGAGCACATGGGTGAAAGGAGTTACGTCTTAGAAGCACATGGGTGAAAGGAGTTACTCCCTTGGAGCACAGGGGTAAAAGGAGTTACCTCCTTGGAGCACATGGGTGAAAGGAGTTACTTCCTTGGAGCACATGGGTGAAAGGAGTTACGTCTTAGAAGCACATGGGTGAAAGGAGTTACTCCCTTGGAGCACAGGGGTAAAAGGAGTTACCTCCTTGGAGCACATGGGTGAAAGGAGTTACTTCCTTGGAGCACATGGGTGAAAGGAGTTACTTCCTTGGAGCACATGGGTGAAAGGAGTTACTTCCCAGGAGCACATGGGTGAAAGGAGTTACTTCCTTAGAGCACATGGGTGAAAGGCAGGCCCAGATTGGCCATAAGGCAAACCGGGCACTCGCCAGGCTGCTGTTTGAGCCCGCACTGCTCATCCAGCCTCTCCACAGCCGCCCGGCTGCCAATTTAAGCTCAGCTATCAGCACCGCGGGGAGGAGCTAGATGAGACGCCTTCGGCCTCTCCGTGGCCGTATCAGCTGTCGGAGCCAGGGGGCATGACTGTGAAGGGGGAGGAGGAGAGCTGGCTGTACTGGTGGTCCGGGGGAGGAGAGGGAATGTCTGCTGCGGAGATCATGCAGGGGCACGGGGAGGGAACTATCGCATGCAGTACACTGACAGATCCCTCCCCCGGCTCCCCCAGCTGCAGAGCTTTTCGGCGGCTCAGGGCTCTGATGCAGAAGAGCTGGCCGCCTCTTTCATGGTCACTGGTCGGGACTCGTGAGGGGGTGTGGCCAGGCAAGGACTAATCCTGTATGGCACTGGGGAGTGGGGGGCAGAGCAGTTAGCGTCAGGGAAGATCGTGTGGTCCTTCTGGGCAGAGCAACATGGAGGTAAAAAAAAAGGCTCTACAAATGTTGTTTTGTCTATTATGCAGCCACTCGACTGGGTGAAATTGGGTTGAAAACTTGCTCTACCCAATAACTCACACCCAGGACAGTGCTACAGGAGATACCAGATACCATCTTGATCTTTGTCAACTTTATTACTTCTATCTTTAGACTTTTACATAAAAGTAAAAAGTGCTGTTAGCTGTCAAAGATCAAGATGATATGTGGTATCTCCTATAGCAGTGTTTCTCAACTCCAGTCCTCAAGGCGCCCCAACAGGTCATGTTTTCAGGCTCTCCATTGATTTGCACAGGTTATTTGATCAGTTTAACTGCTTTAGTAATTCCCACAGCTGTTTCATCTGAGGGAAATCCTGAAAACATGACCTGTTGGGGCGCCTTGAGGACTGGAGTTGAGAAACACTGTCCTATACCACTGTCCTGAGTGTGAGTTATTGGGTAGAGCAAGTTTTCCACCCAATTTCACCCAGCCCCCTGCTGTCGCCCAGCCCTCTGCTGTCACCCAGCCCCCTACTGTTGCCCAGCCCTCTGCTTTCGCCCAGCCCTCTGCTGTCGTCCAGTCCCCTGTTGTCACCCAGCCCCCTGCCGTCGCCCAGCCCCCTGCTGTCACTCAGCCCCCATGCTCTTTGCTGCTCCCAGTGCTCTCCACCTCCCCCCATGCTCTCTGCTACCCCCCAGTGCTCTCCACCTCCCCCCATGCTCTCTGCTGCCCCCCCAGTGCTCTCCATCTCCCCCCATGCTCTCTGCTGCCCCCCCAGTGCTCTCCACCTCCCTCGATGTTCTCCGCCGCCCTCCCTGTGCTCTCCACCTCCCCCATGCTCTCCACTGCCCCCCAATGCTCTCCACCTCCCCCATGCTCTCTGACGCCCCCCAGTGCTCTCCACCTCCCCATGCTCTCTGCCACCCACCCCCCAGTGCTCTCCACCCACCTCCCCCCATGCTCTCCGCTACCCTCCCTGTGCTCTCCACCTCCCCCTGTGCTCTCCACCTCCCCCCATGATCCCTGCTGCCCCCCTGTGCTCTCCTCTTCCTCTCTGTGTTCTCTGCCTCTCCCCTGTGCTCTCGCTCCACCCCATGTTCTCAAGGTTCTTCCCTGTACTCTCCAACCCCCATGCTCTTTCCTGGTCCCACCTCACCCCCCCCTCCCCACCCCTCTGCTGGGTTCCCACCCCCCTCTCTCAGGGGATCTGTAAGGGTGGAGAGTGGGGAAAGGGCCGGTTAACATGTCATGGGCTGCTCAATTCAAAATGCCGGGCCTATTTTTTGTCCCAGTCCGGGCCTGTTGAAAGGAGTTACCGGTACCTCCTTGGAGCACATGGGTGAAAAGAGTTACTTCCTTAGAGCACATGTGTAAAAGAAGTTACTTCCTTGGGGCACATAGGTGAAATTAGTTATTTCCTTAGAGCACATGGGTGAAAGGAGTTATTTCCTTGGAGCACATGGGTGAAAGGAGTTACCTCTTGGTGCACATGGCTGAAAGGAGTTACTTCCTTGGGGCACATGGGTGAAAGGAGTTACTTCCTTGGGGCACATGGGTGAAAGGAGTTACCTCTTGGTGCACATGGCTGAAAGGAGTTACTTCCTTGGGGCACATGGGTGAAAGGAGTTACTTCCTTGGGGCACATGGGTGAAATAACAATTGAACTGGTTCAGAGGAACTGCATCATGCTAAAAAAGGCTGACCAGCTCCTAGAATTATATCAACATCTAAACAACTGTTGAAAATGGGTTGATCCATGGTGGGGGTATTTTCAAATTTGTAGCTAAAGGTTTAGCAAGCATAATAGTACTGTAAAACAAAACTAAAACTTGCGCTTAGAAAAACAAACAGTGATAAAATAATAATAAATGAAAAATAAATCCGCAGCTGCTGCAGCATAAGGTGCTAACACCTTAGAGAGATGAAAAACAGGTAGTTTGAAGCGCTAGCAGGAATAAGTGAAGTGCACAACACTTTAAACAATAAACAATAATAATTACCACTAAATATCAAACTTATGGATGTGGCCACCCACTGGTATTGACACTGTGCAAACAAACAAAATAATGATGATAACAGTGAATAAGTGTGTAGCGACCTCACCCCTCTCACCCCTTCTCATTCTCGGCTTGTCTGTCTTTGTCTAGGGGTGTTAGTACCGGGGGGGAGGGATGAGATACACCACGGCCCATGTCCTCCATAGTGAAAAGGTGAAGGCCAGAAAGATCGGGCTTTGTGTAGGTGTCCTAGAGTCAAATCCTTTCCTCCGTCCTTGACTCCCCCTTTGCTCCTAGTAACCAGAGTTCCACACACTGAATAGGTCCAACACAGTTTTATTCTTCTCAGCGAATAAACATACAGCACAGTCAAGTTGGGACCTTTGCAACAGTTCAGTATTAATGGGAGTAGGTCGAGGCACAATCCTTTAAAGTTTCGCTAACCACTGTGGTGTCACCAATGGCGAATAGTCACTGCCACTGACTATATGAGGTAGAACATGAATTACCTTCGCTAGCACAGCCCCTGTCAGGGGAAGGATATCCGTCCAAAGGAGTCACCGGAGGCCTCTCTGTTACCAGCAATGCTGCGCCGGACTCTCCAGAGAAGTTCCGCTCACCTGTCTCCTCAACCTCAGACACGGGCACCCAAGGAGTTAGGGCCCCCTCGGATTCCTCCACCCTCGCGGAACTCAGTCGAAGGTACTGAGCCCCAGGCATCCGCCATAGTACCTCACCCCAGGCTAAAGGTGCCTGAGATGGACTCCATCTCTCGCTCCGGCCAGGTCAAGGGCACCTGGGCCCGGAACTACGGAACGCCAGCACCCAAGCTGAAGGTGCCTGGGTGCGGCCGCGTCCTCCGACTCTGAACCCCAAGGTCAGGGCGTCCGCCCCTTTTATACCCTCGCCTTTTGCATCACAGCAGGTTCCCCGCCCCGCTGTACCAGCGCCAGGAAAGGACAAAAAGGAAACAGTCTTGCGGTGTGGGTTCAACTCCGACCAGGGCGACAATGCCACCTGCAGGCCGCAGGGAACCTCACAACACCAGAGTCCTTTAAGAACCATAAAAAAGGGTCTCGGATTCCCTAGCAATCAGTGCATCTGGGTTACACTACCACCCAGATGCTTCCCCTAAATTCAAATACCCGCTACAAGTGTAAAAGTGAAATATCCTTAATATTCTTGGCACATTAGAATGTTCTGATCAAGAGGAACTGGATGTTTCCAAGACAGATTCCAAGTGGATGATATCCCCTTTTGATTTCCCCTCTCAGGGCATCATCAAGGACCTTGATGATGCCCTGGAGGAGGGGCGAAACGCATTGACGCAATTTTCGGCCAACTCAGAACCAGTGACGCTGCTTCCGGTTCCCGTGGAACGCACGCTTGTGAACCCGGAACACAATGACGCTTGTCTATTACTGCAGTCTCGTGAGTCTCTCAGTTAGCAGCGCAATGATATATGCTTCTAAGCGGTACTTCACATGAATATTCTCTCTCTTCCTCATATGTTTTTTCGCTCCTCGCTGATCCTAATGAGTTAATTTGCTGAATCCCATGAACTTACCGGACTCAAGCCATTTGTGATTCTTTATGTGATTTCTACATCTCTTTCTGGTGAGTGGGGCCACAAGAGGGGAAATCAAAACAGGAAATCATCCACTTGGAATCTGTCTTGGAAAAATCCAGTTCCTCTTGATTAGCACATTCTAATGTACCAAGAATATTAAGGATATTTCACTTTTACACTTATTCACTGTTATCATCATTATTTAGTTTGTTTGCACAGTGTCAATACCAGTGGGTGGCCACATCCATAAGTTTGATATTTAGTGATACCATAATTATTATTGTTTATTGTTTAAAGTGTTGTGCACTTCACTTATTCCTACTAGCGCTGCAAACTACCTGTTTTTCATAATAGTACTGTGTTAATTTATTTAGAAGTGGGTAGTGGGGTCCCCCAGGGTTCTGTGCTGGGACCGATCCTATTTAATTTGTTCATAAATGATCTGGAGGATGGGATAAACAGTTCAATCTCTGTATTTGCAATACTAAGCTAAGCAGGGCAAAAACTTTTCCGCAGGATGTGGAAACCTAGCAAAAAGATCTTAACAAATGAATGGGGTGGGCAACTACATGGCAAATGAGGTTTAATGTAGAAAATGTTAAAATAATGCATTTGGGTGGCAAAAATATGAATGCAAACTATACACTGGGGGGAGAACCTCTGGGGGAATCTAGGATGGAAAAGGACCTGGGGGACCCCCCAGGGGGACCTGGGGGGTCCTAGTAGATGATAGGCTTAGCAATGACATGCAATGCCAAGCTGCTGCTAACAAAGCAAACAGAATATTGGCATGCATTAAAAAGGGGATCAACTCCAGAGATAATACGATAATTCTTCCGCTCTACAAGACTCTGGTCCAGCCGCACCTCAGGAAGGATGTACTGGAAATGGAGCGAGTACAAAGAAGGGCAACAAATGTAATAAAGGGTCTGAAGGATATTAGTTATGAAGAAAGGTTGCAAGAACTGAACTTATTCTCTCTGGAGAAGAGACACCTGAGAGGGGATATGATTTCAATTTACAAATACCGTACTGGTGGTGACCCCACAATAGGGATAAAACTTTTTTGCGCAAGGGAGTTTAAACAAGACACGTGGCCACTCATTAAAATGAGAAGAAAAGAGGTTTAATCTTAAATTACTTGGAGGGTTCTTTACTGTTAGAGCGGCAAGGATGTGGAATTCACTTCCACAGGCAGTGATATCAGCGGGGAGCATCGATAGTTTCAAAAAACTATTAGATAAGCACCTGAACGACCACAACATACAGTGATATACAATCTAATACTGACATATAATTACACACATATGTTGGAATTGATGAACTTGTGTCTTTTTTCAACCTCTCCTACTACTATTTTCCCGCTCTACAAGACTCTGGTCCGGCAGTATCAAGGAGAGACATCCCTCAGGTTCCTCGGTGCGCGCGGAAGGCTCTTTGGAGAAAACGGGCAGGCTTCTGGCCTAAAGTCACAGGAGCTCAGACAGCAGTTCAGCTTGCTGGGCGGGCGGTGTCCAAAGAGAAAGAACTGGGCCCCGCCTCTCCCTTATAAAGTCCACCCCAGCAATCCTTGCACGGGGCAATGCACCCTGGGTGCCTAAAAGTGTACTGGGTAATGTAGTCTCTGAGGGATTTAAAAGGCAATATCCCGCTACATATGTAACATACACATACACAAAACTTGTCAGATGATACCTTTTAGTAATTAATAAAAATATATAACATACCGGTACTTTTTTTAACTCAACCACTACTACATACAGCTGTTGGGAGTGAACAATGAAGCTCTGTTAATATTCTAGTTATCTCCCTTGGTGGGGCTTAAAGGGTAAGCTCACCTTTGTATTGGGGGTGTGCTCAAAGAATGGTACATTCCAGATCCTAAGCAAAACAGGGTGGATTTCTTAGAATAGTAGTTTTTCAACCAGGCTATGGGGAAGCAGGGTTTGAATTACAGGCATGACATTTAACCACCTCAACACTAGACACTTTCACTCCCTTCCAGTCCAGGCTAATTGTATGTTTTCAGTTCTGTCACACTTTAAATGACAATTACTCAATTATGTAACACTGTACCCAAATAAAATTTGTGTTATTTTTTTGGAGACAGATAGAGCTTTATTTTAATGGTATTTATTCAACACTGCGTTTTTTTTTTTGCTATATAAATGAAAAAAATACAGAAAACTTTTATTAAAAACAAATTTTTCTCACTTATAATTACACCCCAAAACATATTCTGCTATCCCCCCCCCCAACCAAGTATGGGGATACCACATGTGTGAGACTTGTTCACAGCCTAGATGCATAGAGAGGCCCAAAATCCAAGGAGCACCGTTAGCCTCTCAAGGAGCATAAATTACACATAAATTATGCATCTAATTTCCTGACTACCAATTACGTTTTGGAGGCCCTGGAGCACCAGGACAGTGGAAACATGTTCTAAGAGGCATAATGAGTCTTTTAAACTTGTATTTTCTTGGGCACGCGTTTATGGGAAATGCAGGCAAGAGAATATGAGAAATGTATTTATTTTACACAAGGTTGTCATTAACCACTTAACGACCGCCCACCGCCGATTTACGTCGGCAGAATGGCACCGACAGGCAGAATCACGTAGATCTACGTGATCGCCTTTGTGCAGTTGGGGGGTCCATCCGGACCCCCCTTCACTGCAGTGAGCGGCCGTTAAGTGTTCGGGAGCGATCAGGCATGAGGGGGCGGCCGCTCGATTCCGCCCCCCCCCTCGCGATCGCTCCCGGCGAATGAAATTGCTTCCTCCTGCCTGAAATGTAAACACAGGCTGGAGGAAGTGATGTCATCTCCCTCGCCGCGGTCTTTTCGTTCCCGGCGCCGAGGAGAGAAGAAGCAGGTTAGTGCACCAACAGTCCACTGACACGTAGGTACACATAGGCACACAAATCACCCCCCAGTCACCCCCAGATCACCCCCCAGGTCACCCCAAAGCCCCCAATCACAGTGTCACTGATTGCAGTGATCATTTATTTTACTGATCACTGCATTTAGTGTCATCTGTGATTGTAAAAAGTTGCAGGGCAGTTAGGATTAGGCCCCTTTAGGTCCAGGGTAGCCCCCTAACCCCCCCCCTAATAAAGGTTTAACCCCTTGATCACCCCCCAGGTAACCCTTTCACCCCCTAACTTCAGCGTCACTAAGCGATTGTTTTTCCGATCGCTGTATTCGTGTCGCTGGTGTTTTAGATAGGCAGTTATTTTTTTTTAGGTTCGCCGCAGGTTTTTATTAGTGTCAGGTACCCCCATATATTATTTTAACCCCCTGATTGCCCCTAGAGTTAACCCTTTCACCAGTGATCGCCGTATAAGCGTCACTGCTGTCACTGGTTAGCCAGTAAGTTATTTAGTTATTTAGGTTACCCGTCAGGTTTTTATATAGTGTCAGGTACCCCCATATTTAACCTAATAAAGGTTTTAACCCCCTGATTGCCCCTAGTTAACCCTTTCACCAGTGATCACCATATAAAGGTTACGGGTGACGCTGGTTGATTAGTTTGCTTTTTATAGCATCAGGGCACCCGCCGTATATAACCCAATAAAGGTTTAACCCCCCTGATCGCCCGGCGGGTGAGATCAATTAGGTTTTAGCGCCAGAGAGGGTCTGCGTCGCCCCAGGCAGTGTTAGGTTAGTGCCAGTAACGCTAACACCCACGCGCAAAGCATACACCCCCCTTAGTGGTATAGTATCTGATCAGATCTATACTAGCATCCCCAGCGGTTTAGGGTTCCCAAAAACGCAGTGTTAGCGGGATCAGCCCAGATACCTGCTAGCGCCTGCGTTTAGCCCCTCCGCCCAGCCCAGCCCAGCCCAGCCCACCCAAGTGCAGTATCGATCGATCACTGTCACTTACCAAACACAACACACATAACTGCAGCGTTCGCAGAGACAGGTCTGATCCCTGCGATCGCTAACAGTTTTTTTGTAGCGTTTGATATATTTGCTGACGACAGTCAGGTGCTTTTTTTCCTGTGAATCTTACTAGTGTACCCCTAAATTTAGAGCCCAAAATGGCAAGATGAAGGTACACTAGTAAAGAGGCCTACGAGATTCTGAGCATGACAGATAGTGAAGAGGAGGTCACGTATCTGTCAGATTCAGGCTCAGAATATCTTCCCGTAGAAGACAGTGACGTCAGCGGCCCCACGTCAGATAGCTCTGACGACGAAGTTGAGGTCCCTGCTAAGGTCAGGTGTACCCGATCCCGATCTTCTGAGGTTGTTGAGGAGCAAGAACCGCAGGTCTCTCGTATCATGGAGCAGAGTAGTACTAGCGCCGCTATTCCTTCTGGTGAACTGGCAAGCACCAGCGGCCTAGTACAGCCTGGACGTACATCCAGCACTGCAGTAACACTTGGTGACGTGGCGAGTCCCATAAGTGCAGTTCAAGCTGGCGAGGTGGCAAGCACAAGTAGTGTCCCGCTGCCACCAAGAAGACAAAGGCAGGCCCGTCGTGCCCATACTGCCCTTCCTGCAGAATTTGCCTATCCTGATTGGGTCCCCACCACTTCTGCAGAACCCGTACTTCCCCCATTCACTGCCCAACCCGGTATTCAGGTGGAAACAGCTGATTTTATTCCAATTGATTTTTATTCGCTGTTTTTCACGGAAGATCTCTATAGATCTATTGTGGACCAGAGTATGCTGGTCAATTTATCGCCGCTAACCCCCAGTTGCCTAAAATTGCCAGAAATTGGAAACCAATTACGGTTTCCGAATTTAAGACCTTTCTGGGCCTTTCCCTCAACATGGGCACACATAAATTTCCGTCATTGCGTGCTTATTGGTCCACGCACCCAATTGACCACATGCCCGTGTTCTCTGCCTCCATGTCCAGGGCACGATATGAGCAGATTTTGCGGTTCATGCACTTCAACGACAATGAACTTTGTCGTCCACGTGGGGACCCTGAATACGACCGGCTCTATAAAATTCGGCCCATCATAAACCACTTCAACGAACGTTTTGCAGCCTTGTTTACTCCCGATCAAGTTGTCTGCGTTGATGAGTCCCTGATTACATTTTCTGGCCGCTTGTCTTTCAAGCAGTACCTTCCCAGCAAGCGTGCCAGATACGGGGTCAAGCTCTACAAGTTCTGTGACAGGGCAACAGGCTATGTAGTGAACTTTACGGTTTATGAGGGAAAAGATAGTCAGATTGAGTCGGTCAACTGCCCGGATTACATAGGGAGCGCTGGCAAGATAGTGTGGAACTTGGTGTCACCCTTATTCGGAAAGGGGTACCACTTGTATGTGGACAATTATTACACGAGCGTGCCACTGTTTAGTCACTTGTTTGATCATCAGATTGGAGCATGTGGCACCGTGCGACCTAATCGCCGGGGCTTTCCCCAGCGGCTTGTAGATGCCCGTCTTAGGCTGGGGGAGAGAGCCTGCTTGAAGTGTAATAATTTGCTCGCTATGAAGTGGAGGGACAATAAGAATGTTTTCCTTCTTACCTCCCTTCATGCAGACATGACAGTCCAAATTCGTACGCGACTGGTGTTGTGGAGAAACCCCTCTGTGTCCACGAATATAACCAAAATATGGGAGGGGTGGACCTCAATGACCAGTTGATGGCGCCGTATCTAATTGACCGTAAGGTGAGACGCTGGTACAAAAAAGTGTCTCTATCATTATTCCAATTGGCTTTGCTGAACGCTCATGTGCTATACAGAGCTTCAGGCGGGACGTTATCTCTTCTAAAATTCCAGAATGAGATAGTCACAGAACTCCTGTATCCAGGCGGTTCTGCACCTCACCATCCCAATACCAAATGCAGTAAGCCGGCTGCATGAGAGGCATTATTCGTATGTCCTCCCGAGTACCCCTACCCAAAGCCACCCCCAAAAAAGATGTCGTGTCTGTAGCAAGCGCGGATTTAGGCGTGACACCCGTAGTTTTTGTCCACTCTGTCCTGACAAGCCTGGTCTTTGCCAAGGTGAATGTTTTGAACGCTACCACTCAAAAGTGAAGTTTTAGCGTAGGGTACAGCATTTCACAGACAAGGACACACTTACACAGGGTCTCCCAAGATGCCATTACATTTTGAGAGACCCGAACCATTACAGTTGTAAAGTTACAAAAAATTGTAAAAAAGAAAAAAAAAACGTAAAAAACAAAACACAAAAAAATATAAAATAAAAAAACCAAAAATAGTTGTCGTTTTATTGTTCTCTCTCTCTCTATTTTCTCTCTATTGTTCTGCTCTTTTTTACTGTATTCTATTCTGCAATGTTTTATCATGCTTGCTTTTCAGGTATGTAATTTTTTGTTTTCAGGTGCGCCATTCAACTGCAGCGCGGAATTATTTATCTTGACAGCAACAGCGTTTGCTCCCACGATACATAAAGCCGTGACTCCAGTGCTGTAGGAGGTGATTTCACCACCACAGTTAAAAAAAAGAGCATATATGCCGAAGCATGGGGGCAGCAGGGGCGGAGGAGCGATTTTGCTCCTAATGCCGCGTACATACGGTCGAAATTCCGACGGAGGCCTGCCCGTGG
This sequence comes from Rana muscosa, assembly GCA_029206835.1. Classification (NCBI taxonomy): domain Eukaryota; kingdom Metazoa; phylum Chordata; class Amphibia; order Anura; family Ranidae; genus Rana; species Rana muscosa. The sequence goes on from CM055117.1 coordinate 856,098,464, forward strand.
AAAATTCCGACCGTGTGTACGCGGCATAACTTTTTTGCGGGAGGATGCCCCCATGCTTCGGCATATATATATTTTAGGCACAGGTTGCGTTAAAACATTTTTTTATTTTTTACTAGGTTTTGTTTTGGTATTTGCTTTGCAGGTATGGCATGGTAAGGTCTTACTGTTGTACTGTAATGTTACTTTGTTTTAATGTTAACCACCATTTGCTTAGCAGGTACGCCATTCAGTTGCAGCGCGGATCTATTTATCTTGACAGCAACAGCGTTTGCTCCCACGATACATAAAGCCGTGACTCCAACGCTGTAGGAGGTGATTTCACCACCACAGTTAAAAAAAAGAGCATATATGCCGAAGCATGGGGGCAGCAGGGGCGGAGGAGCGATTTTGCTCCTAATGCCGCGTATATACGGTCGAAATCCCAACGGAGGCTTGCCCGTGGAAAAGTCCGACCGTGTGTACGCGGCATAACCTTTTATGCCGCGTACATACGGTCGAAATTGCGACGAAGGCTTGACCGTGTGTACGCGGCATAACTTTTTTGCGGGAGGATGCCCCCATGCTTCGGCATATATGCCCATCATTAGAAGTGGGTGGATGAAGGGAGGTATTCTAATGGTGGGCATACCCACCAATCAATCTCTTTTTTTCGTTCAGCCAATAGGCTGTATGAAAAAAAAGATTACAATACATGTCCAACAAGGACCAGCAACGTACTGGTATGTTGCTGGACTTTGAATGTTTATACCAGAATGATGCCTGCGGGTTTAGGTATCATCTTGGTATCATTATTTTCAGCCAGCAGCCGGCTTTCATGTAAAAGCAATTTTAGCAGATAATTAGCCTCTAGACTGCTTTTACAAGCAGTGGGAGGGAATGTCCCCCCCCCGGATATAAAAAGCGCCATTGGGAAATTGGGAAAGCATTTTATCACACCGATCTTGGTGTGGTCAGATGCTTTGAGGGCAGAGGAAAGATCTAGGGTCTAACCCCCCAATTTTTTTCAAAAAAAGAGTACCTGTCACTACTTATTGCTATCATAGGGGATATTTACATTCCCTGAGATAACGATAAAAATGGTAAAAAAATAAAATATGGAAGGCACAGTTTAAAAAAAAAAAAAAAAAGCCAAATAAATAATAAAAAAAAAAAAAAAAAAAAAGCACCGCTGTCCCCCCCTGCTCTTGCGCAAAGTCGAACGCAAGCGTCGGTCTAGCGTCATATGTAAACAGCAATTGCATCATGCATGTGAGGTATCACCGCGAAGGTCAGATCGAGGGCAGTCATTTTAGCAGTAGACCTCCTCTGTAAATCTAACGTGGTAACCTGTAAAGGCTTTTAAATGCTTTTAAAAATGAATGTAGTTTGTCGCCGCTGCGCGTTTGTGCGCAATTTTAAAGCATGTCGTGTTTGGTATCCATGTACTCGGCCTATGATCATCTTTTTTATTTCATCAAACATTTGGGCAATATAGTGTTTTTTAGTGCATTAAAAATAAAAAAAGTGTGTTTTTCCCCCAAAAAATGCGTTTGAAAAATCGCTGCGCAAATACTGTGTGGAAAAAAAAATGCAACACCCACTATTTTAATCTGTAGGGCCTTTGCTTTAAAAAAATATATAATGTTTGGGGGTTCAACATAATTTTCTTGCAAAAAATTTTTTTTTTTCATGTAAACAAAAAGTGTCAGAAAGGGCTTTGTCTTCAAGTGGTTAGAAGAGTGGATGATGTGTGACATAAGCTTCCTAATGTTGTGCATAAAATGCCAGGACAGTTCAAAACCCCCCCAAATGACCCCATTTTGTAAAGTAGACACCTCAAGCTATTTGCTGAGAGGCATGTTGAGCCCATTGAATATTTTTTTTTTGTCCCAAGTGATTGAATAATGACCAAAAAAAAAAAATGTACAAAAAGTTGTCACTAAATTATATATTGCTCAAACATGCCATGGGCATATGTGGAATTACACCCCAAAATACATTCTGTTGCTTCTCCTGAGTACAGGGATACCACATGTGTGGGACTTTTTGGGAGCCTAGTCGCGTACGGGACCCCAAAAACCAAGCACCGCCTTCAGGATTTCTATGGGTGTAAATTTTTGATTTCACTCCTCACTGCCTATCACAGTTTCGGAGGCCATGGAATGCCCAGATGGCACAAAACCCCCCCAAATGACCCCATTTTGGAAAGTAGACACCCCAAGCTATTTGCTGAGAGGTATGTTGAGTATTTTGCAGATCTCGCTTTTTGTCACAAAGTTTTGAAAATGTAAAAAAAGAAAAAAAAAAAGAAAAAAAAATGTCTTTCTTAATTTTCAAAAACAAATGAGAGCTGTAAAATACTCACCATGCCTCTCAGCAAATAGCTTGGGGTGTCTACTTTCCAAAATGGGGTCATTTGTGGGGGTTTTGGGCTATTTTGACATTTTATGGCCTTCAAAACTGTGATAGGTAGTGAGGAGTGAAATTAAAAAGTTATGCCCTTAGAAACCTTGAAGGCGGTGCTTGGTTTTTGGGGTCCCGTACGCGGCTAGGCTCCCAAAAAGTCCCACACATGTGGTATCCCCGTACTCAGGAGAAGCAGCAGAATGTATTCTGGGGTGTAATTTCACATATAACCATGGCATGTGTGAGCAATATATCATTTAGTGACAACTTTTTGTACATTTTTTTTTTCTTTTTGTCATTATTCAATCATTTGGGACAAAAAAAAAAAATATTCAATGGGCTCAACATGCCTCTCAGCAAATAGCTTGGGGTGTCTACTTTCCAAAATGGGGTCATTTGGGGGGGTTTTGTGCCATCTTGGCATTTTATGGCCTTCAAAACTGTGATAGGTAGTGAGGAGCGAAATCAAAAATTTATGCCCTTAGAAACCTTGAAGGCGGTGCTTGGTTTTTGGGGTCCCGTACGCGGCTAGGCTCCCAAAAAGTCCCACACATGTGGTATCCCCGTACTCAGGAGAGGCAGCAGAATGTATTTTGGGGTGTAATTTCACATATGCCCATGGCATGTGTGAGCAATATATCATTTAGTGACAACTTTGTGCAAAAAAAAAAAAGTTTGTCATATTCCCGCAACCTGTGGCAAAATATAAAATATTCCATGGACTCAACATGCCTCTCAGCAAATAGCTTGGGGTGTCTACTTTCCAAAATGGGGTAATTTGGGGGGTTTTGTGCTATTTTGGCATTTTATGGCCTTCGAAACTGTGATAGGTAGTGAGGAGTGAAATCAAAAATTTACGCCCTTAGAAATCCTGAAGGCGGTGCTTGGTTTTTGGGGCCCTGTACGCGGCTAGGCTCCCAAAAAGTCCCACACATGTGGTATCCCCGTACTCAGGAAAAGCAGCAGAATGTATTTTGGGGTGCAATTCCACATATAACCATGGCATGTGTGAGCAATATATCATTTAGTGACAACTTTTTGTACATTTTTTTTTTCTTTTTGTCATTATTCAATCATTTGGGACAAAAAAAAAAATATTCAATGGGGTCAACATGCCTCTCAGCAAATAGCTTGGGGTGTCTACTTTCCAAAATGGGGTCATTTGGGGGGGTTTTGTACTGCCCTGCCATTTTAGCACCTCAAGAAATGAGATAGGCAGTCATAAATTTAAAGCTGTGTAAATTTCAGAAAATGTACCCTAGTTTGTAAACGCTATAACTTTTGCGCAAACCAATAAATATATGCTTATTGACAATTTTTTTTACTAAAGACATGTGGCTGAATACATTTTGGCCTAAATGTATGACTAAAATTGAGTTTATTCGATTTTTCTTATAACAAAAAGTAGAAAATATCATTGTTTTTCAAAATTTTCGGTCTTTTTCTGTTTATATCGCAAAAAATAAAAATCGCAGAGGCAATCAAATACCATTAAAAGAAAGCTCTATTTGTGGGAAGAAAAGGACGCAAATTTCATTTGGGTACAACATTGCATGTCCGCACAATTTACAGTTAAAGCAGCGCAGTGCCGAATCCCAAAAACAGGCCTGGTCCTAATGGCCCGAAATGGTCCGGGGCTTAAGTGGTTAATAAGTATATTTCTAACACACACATACCGGTACTTAGAATTACACCTGAAAACACATTCTGCTACTTCTCCTGAGTATTGTGATACCACATGTGTGAAACTTTTTCACAGTCTAGCTACACAGAGAGGCCCACAAATCCAAGGAGTATCTTCAGGCTTTCTAGAGGCATAAATTACCTGACTACCTATCACATTTTTGGAGGCCCAGGAGCACCAGGACTGTGGAAACCCCCATAAAACTGCCACATTTTGGAGAGTAAACACTCCAAGGTATCTTCTAAGAGGCATAGTGAGTCTTTCAACTAATTTTTTTGGAAAATGCAAAATTAAAATGAAAATTATTTTTTTAACACAAATTTAACAATTATTAATGCCATGTTTACTGGCCAGGAAGTACAAGAGGCTAAAGAAAGAAAGAACAAAAGAGTCCCAGTGGTTCCAGGAGTGAAGCTGTCCTCAGGGGATGGCTGGGACTGGTTTCTTGCAGGAACACAGTCAGCGGGATGTACACAGGGGTCAGTTCATGCACAGGGATAGACATGGTCAGCAAATAGGTAAAAGATCAGTCAAGGACAGGTCAGGAACACTGATTCTAGCTACACTGATCTGGCAACATTGTGGCTGGTGTGGTGGTGACTAGCTGCACTATAAGGCTTGTTCACCTGTGAGGTTGGGGGGAGCAGTAAAACCTTGCGTTTGAGCTTTGGTTTTACCACCCCTCAACTGCTACCCATCATTGTGACACTGTATAACCCTGGGAGGTAAATGATTGGTCCCAGTGATCACATGGTATCTGGGTAAACCACAACACCCATGTACCAAGCACTGAGATCCGCTCTACTATCCGTATGTCCTTCTGAAATAACAGAGCACCCGCCCTGCCGTTTATCTACATTGGCTGGGCAGGAAGCAGTTAAAATAAACTTCAAAGTTGCACAGGGTTTTTAAACTACTGGGGACCCTTGACTGCATAGTACATTTTATTAGAAAGGTGAGCTTAACCTCTAACAGTTCTAACTGCATATGGGCTTGTCCTTGAATACTGCTGAGCCAACCCTCAAGACTGTCACATGAGATGAAACGAGTATGCTAACCATACCCCCAAGTACCAAGTTTACCCCACATTAATATATGAGATTTATTGCATGGTCCATGTACATTTTGGGTGGTTTCATATGCTTTGTGGTGTGTTTTGTAAGGATGAGCTCCGGCGTGTTCGCAAAGTCCACGTGCAGAGCCCGCCAGGAAGTCGGCACTGCCCTGCGTTAATCACAGGCAGTGAGACATTGTCCCGATGCACGGCTGCAGAGATCGGGAAAATGTCTCAATTCCTGTTATTAGCGCAGCGCAGTGCCGACTTCGTGTCGGGCTCTGCTCGTGGAGTTTGCAAACACACCAGAGCTCATCCTTGGTGTTTTGTTGACATACCGTACTGTGCAATAGTTTTATGCAGGTGTGAAGAAATGCTGTAAAGTAAGAATGTTTTTAAAATATATATATTGTTTATTTTTATAAATGTTAACCCTTTTTTCCATGGGGTCGCATATCTGTCTTGGTGCTGGGAGTTCACCACACAGTGCACTCCCAGCAAAGAAACTGGGGTCTCACCAAGAGCCCCGGGTCCCCTATTATTGATCGGGACCCAAAAATCCCAGTTCCAGGCCACCTAAAAGTTGTGATAACCTCCGATTGGCTATCACAGTAATGCATCACTGTGTTTCTTTTTCTGTGAATAGAGTAAAAAAATATAAAAAACCTGTGACGTGTCCAGAAGATTGCAGGGAGGGAGGGGGGAGAGGTGATTTTCCTTCCAGCACTGCGGCGCAAGGGGAGGAAGTGGGAGCTGGGTGCCTGTAAAAAAAAAAAAAATTACATGCCAAATGTGGCATGTCAGGGGGTCACCAGCACTTAAAGCGGAGGTTCCATTTTTGGGTGGAACTCTGCTTTAAAGAGAAATGTTCTCCCAGGATAAGCCAGAGGAAACAATACTTTGAGTCAGCAGAATACACTACTGCTTCTAGACCAGTGTTTTTCAACCTTTTTTCAGTCAAGAACTGTGCACAATCCCCAAGCATACCAGTCTGAGGGCTCGTTCACACCAAAAGGGTGCGTCCATGCTTTTTTGTGTATTCGCACATGTCGCATTTTTTAATGGGCGCAAACATACATGCATTTGCTAGATGCATGGGGGTGTCATTAAGAAACAATGGCACCCATATACGATTGCAAAGGGCAGCACATTTTTGTGCTGTAGCACCACACCCCCCCCAAAATTCCTCCTCCTAGCACAAACCCCCTCATCAAATCCCCCCCTACCCCAAATCCCCCCTTCTAGCACAACCCCCCTCCCCAAAATTCCTTCTAGCACAAACCCCCCAAATTCCTCCTCCTAGCACAACCCCCCCAACCGCCCTCCCAGCACAAAAACCCCTGTACTCAAATCTCCACTGCATTCCCCCCATCCCCTCTCCCAGCCCGATTTTCTTAAATACCCTACACCCCCCGACCCCCCTCCTAGCACAAATGTGTGCTTTGCTTAACTTACATGCAGTGTGTGGGCTGTGTGTGTTAACTCCTGTGCACTATGACTTTGCGAGGAGAGAGAGAGCACAGCCCATACAGCTCTCTTCTCCTCTATGTATACTATTGCCGGGTGTTCTATCGAGAAATGCCCCCCCATCGAAAAATGTTTGCCTGTATTGAACGCCGTGTTTTCTGTCAGTTGCACGGCGGGGTCAGTGTGATAAACCACGTGTTTTGGAGAGAGAAAATATGTTGTATCAGCCACAGAGTGGTAACTGTGGATATCAACAAAAAGTACCTGGCGTGCCACGTCCTAACATTTGAATATAGAAGAAGCTAGATGGAGGGACTTGGACTTTTTAGGCACCATACACAAATTATATAAAAAAATAATTTTATTGTATAATAAACTAACATATCAATATTTCTGTATAAAAATAGTTCACAAGTTCTAAAAGAGACGATACAACAATACCGATATAGTACAACACCATAGCTCTAATGCAGATCATATAGGGCCAGTATTCATCCATAGGCCAGTTAGATGCATTCCCAAAAGTTGAGGTATGGTTGAAACGGCATAAGTCGTAGGAAAAGATGTAATAATTTCACTCTCGCTCGACAAGTTCCGCGTCCAATGACGCTTCTTCAGGAGCGTGTCATGTGAACTAAACAGGAAATATATTTAAAAATATTTAAACATATAACATATATCATGAGTTTGTAATTTGTCATCATGCATTCAATAATGCTATAATACATTTGGAAACCCTTATAGAAAAAGGGAAGATATGTTTACACTTTTGTAAAGGAACTCGGAGAAGACCTAAATTAAATATACTGACCTTGGAGACAGGGAAAAAGGTATAGAACGAACCCGACGGTCACTGTGGAGGCGTGCACCTATTATTCAATTGATAACATTGGATTAGTGAAAAATGCTTACTGTTAAGAACATCTGGTTACTAGAAACCAGGATGTCTAGTGTTGTATAAATAATTTGGCTTCATATGAAAAAGACAATTTCCAAATTCCTATCGAGCAGAAATAGAATCCCTTAGAGGTGGCAGGAGAGGAGGGGGAAAAAACAAAAAACGAAACGGAAGCCCCATAAAGTAATATGTTGGAAGTATGCTGGAAAATAGTTGTAGAAAAACTCTCCAACAGTCTGGGAATCAAACAAATGGATCCCAGAGTGTATATGCAGGTAGAGTGCATAGTGACCACAGCCATATTTATATAAAGGAGAAAGTAGAAACAGAGGTAAATAAGACAATAGTTCTAATTGATTGATGTCCATAACCTTAGCTTATTGCTAAGGGGTATAGCTTACCCGCTAATGCAGTTTAAGATCTAGGGAATTAATCAACTATATTATAGAGGATTCGCCAGGGGATCAAGTCGAAGTTGCCCATGTGTAGAAAGACAGTGAAGGCAAAAAGCGTCAAGTACATCCACTTGTTGCCATTATCCTCACGACAGTCAGGATACAATGTAACAGTTAATCTAGACAATGGGTCTAGAATGAAAGAAGAATCACAATTGGTAATTACTTCATATGATCCAATAGTTTGACTAATTGAGGGTAACACTCACAAGAATAGTATTACCTGGCAATAGATTCCCATCTGGTAAATTTGTAGCCAGGACGCCGTCCTGGGCGTCCTTAACAAGAACAGCTGAATTAAATAATATAATAATTGCTATTAGGACATCTAATTAGTCAAAACAGGTAATGTCTATAATTATATTGGATGAACATGACTATAAAAAACATATATGCTCCAACTTACTTTAAAACATAGATAATTCCCTTAGAAACGACAGGAGGAAGGCCCCCAGGGGAGTATATAAATTGTATCACAGTAGAGAAGAGGGAAGGATCGAATCTCCAAGGCTCTATACAGAAATGGTGAACCCTAAGATATGTATATAGAAAATATATATATAAAAATATATATATATAATATATAATAGCCAAAACATTCATATAAGTCATAGTGTTTAAATAAGTAATATTGGTGCTAAAGTGCCTCAGTCATTTATCTTAATACAGAGGGGTAAAAAACTTACCCACTACTAAACTTTGAATGTAAATAGATGGTCAACTGAATCATGCAGGATTCACCAGACAGCAAAGCACGCTGTTTGTGTAGCAGAGTGGAAACAATAACCCACAGGTGCATCCACTTGTTCACATCAACCCTGGGGTATTACGATATATTTCCAGTGAGCTAAGCCTGGATAATAGAAACCATAAGTAGAATTTACTAAATGCGGTTCAAGAGGGTCAACTAATTAAATTGGACTCAGAGGATATGTGTCCATACCTGGCATACTGTTCCCATTTGATCGCCTCCCAGCAGCAGCGCCGTATCAGAGATGTCAGCTCGATATAAAACACGCTATAATAGCGTGATTTTAAAGGTGCGCGCCTCTTCCGTAGTCTCCGCCTGAGCCAATGAGAAGGCTCGGCGTGACGTCATTCGGAACGGCCAGAGGATCAGCGTAGCCGCGTGCAACACTAAGGCACGCCCACGTATCGGAAAGAATTTCCGAACGTGATGCGTGATTGGTTGCAGCGGCGTGAAGCTGAGCCAAGCCATCTCAAAGGGAGACAAGAATTTCGTCACCCGGAGACGGCTAATGCGCTGCCTGGCGATTGCCTGACAGCGCTCGGGTGGCCACACAGTGGCCATACATGGTCCTGTCCATTAACCCAAACCCTGCCAGATGTGAGGCCGGCATACAAAGGTCCTGGATTCTCCGAATTGCAAAACAAAGGTAGAAAACCATAAAAGTATACATGGAGTTTGTATGTCAAAAAACAATAATAGAAGAACAAGTTATTAGTATTCAATTTTACAATGTAAAACCAAAAGTAATTCCCATTTGATCTAATATAGGGATATAAATCACTTTCAATTTTAGCTCAAAGTGTATTTTTAAAAATATATAAGACATGAATAAATGGTTCTATGAATAGCCTATGTTTACATAGCTCTTGATTCATTAACTGGGAAGGGGGAAAATAAAGATGAAGGGAGCCCCCCTATGGACATTTTATTCAATTAAATAGTACAGTATTCTATTGTTATTTATGCTTAATAAGCACTAAGTTTCTACACAACGATTTACCCTACGAATTGTTTTATCTAAAGAAATGCTTTATAGGAGTGAGCTTCATTGATGCCAGGTGCAAGGGTGGCATCAAGACGCTCAATCCAGTAGGTTTCTTGACGAAGTATTTGCTTGTCCCAGTCGCCGCCTCGTGGGTCTCGTGGTACCACAGCGAGGGCTATAAATGTTACCAGCGAGGTGTTAAATTTATGATATAGATCCAAGTGTCTACTTACTGCAGTAATCATTTTTCCACTTCCTGAGTAGTATACATGGTCTTTAATGCGGGATCGGAAATGTCTTATAGTTTTTCCCACGTAAAACGCGCCGCATCGACAGGTCATTAAGTAGATTACTCCCTGTGTGTTACAGTCAGCATGGAAATTCAAGTTGTAAATGGTGCCATTGGGAAGTGTGAATCTGGTGCCTATGGAAATCCACGGGCAAAAAGCACATTTACCACATTGTGTCATCCCATTAGAGGTAGATCTGGCCGGTATATCATCGTGGAAATGACTAGACGTGAGTTGGTCGCGTAATGATTTTGATCTTCTAAAGGTTATGTCTGGTTTGGATTTAATGTATTTGTTGAGTATGGGGTCATCATATAGGAGGGACCAATGATTGGAAAGTATATTCCTAAGTTCCACATGATGAGTCGAGTATCTTGTAATAAATCTCACAGGCTGCTCCTGTTTAGCTGTCTTTGTTTTATATAGTAGTGAATTCCTGGATTGTCGCAGCGCTTTATTAAATGCGCTGCGCAACAAGGATTTAGTATACCCCCTGGCTCTAAGTCTATCGCGAAGTAGATTCGCCTGTATTTTGAAGTCAGCAGTAGATGTGCAGTTACGGCGGAGTCTGAGGTATTGTGCATAAGGTATGCTACGTATTAGGGTGTTTGGATGGGCACTATCTGCATGTAATAAAGTGTTGCCCGCTGTCTCTTTACGAAAGAGGGTTGAGGCCAGTTGTCCATCAGGGTCCTTGGTTATGGTTAAATCCAGGAACGTAACTTTGTCCTTACTGTTCGACATGGTAAATTTCAAGTTGAAAGTGTTCTCATTTAACATGGCAGTAAATTGCTCCAGTGAGTTGAGGGTCCCGGTCCATATGATGAATATATCATCAATATAGCGTAGCCAACAGGCTACATGATTGACATATTCAGCCAGGGAATCATCAGAGAACACATATCGTTCCCACCCCCCCAGGTACAGGTTGGCGTAGGCCGGGGCACAGCAAGCGCCCATGGCCACCCCCTGCACCTGGAGGAAGTGGGACTCTTGAAAAGTGAAGACATTGTGGGTCAGCACAAACCGGAGCAGCCTGAGGATGAACTCGCAATATTCCCATCGGTGATGGTCCTGCTCTCTGAGGAATGTCCGTACTGTCCCGATGCCCTGCTCGTGAGGTATGCTGGAGTAGAGAGCCTCCACATCCAGCGTCACGAGCAGGGCATCGGGAGGCACGGACACTCCTTCAATGTGTTTCAATAAATCCAGAGTATCTTTAGTATATGATGGCAATGCCATGACATGTGGCATTAAAATCGAATCAATCAGCCGACTAGCATTCTCAGTGAGAGAACCAATGCCAGACACTATGGGTCTACCCGGTGGTGATATCGGGTTTTTGTGTATCTTAGGCAGTGCGTAAAATGTGGCAAGTCTGGGGTAGCAAACATTTAAGTAGTTGTATAGGTCTTGATCTATTAGGCCTTTTTGATGGGCGGAACCAATAATTATCAGGTAGTCATCTTTAAATTTCTGAATATTGGTAACATTGATAGCTGTATACCAATCTTTATTGGATAAAATGTCCTTGACCATTTTAATGTAGACCTCTTTTGTCATTAAGACAATATTACCCCCTTTATCCGCAGATTTTATTTCCAAATCAGGGTGGTTCTGTAGTCGTATAATCCACGTGTTTTGGCTGTGTCTAAGGGCGGGTTAAAACACACAAAACCTGCCTTTCAAGACACCCACAACTCGCCCCGCAATAGCGAGGAAGAATCTGACAATAACATTCTCCCTCGGCGCTTAGCAGATCGCCGAATACTGCCTCCGGCGATCTGCACATGCGTCTTCACTCCATCACAACTGCTGATCGGGAAATCAGCTGGAGTTCCGTTCCGTACTGCGCAATGCGCAGCCCAGTGGAGGAATATTTCGACGAAGGGCACTATTCGATAGAATACGGCAAAGCAGAAAGCTGTAGTGCGGCCCCACATGTCCTTGACAACCGATGATGTCCTTGACAACCGATGACATCATTGGTTGGTAGGGCACGGGTGGGTGGCCCGCACAGCTTTCTGCTTTGCCAGCAACAGTACACATAGCTGCGGGGGGAGGAGAGAGCGGTGTGAGCTGTGCTTTCTCTGTCCTCGCAGAGTCGCACTGCATTGGAGTTAACACAGAGTGGCGCTCAGACCGGGATGTGTCCTCGGCACCCCCGAGGACGCTTTGCGGCGCCCTGGCTGAAAAACCCTGCTCTACACTGTTGTGCTTTTTAAGGGACAGTTTGCCCGCACAATATATTAATTTTAAGTTCTTTTTAACGAAAGATATTTTTGAATACAAGTCAATCTATATGATACAGTCTATAATATGAAACTTATTCACGGAGACGTGTGATCATACAAAATAGCTACATTTATTGGTTGACAAAAAGTAAATATTTACATGAAATTAAAATACCAATTCTGTTACATGAACGACTTCAAAATCAATACAATTACCCGCAAAATGGGCATACAGTCCCTTTAGACATAATGCTGTCATGATGAATTCTCAATAGGTTCAACAACCTTGTATAATTGACAATGAAACAGAACGTCTGTATTTCACACATCCAACCGTTACTATACTGCAGGTAAGTAAGTGGTTAACAATATGAAATAAATTGGACGTTTGTTTTGTCACTAAGATTGGAACTATGCAAAAATAAAAATATAATGAAAAATGTAATCTTTACAAAAAAAAACATCTACCAGTTGTTGGTTAATGAGAATAAATCAGGATTGCAGAATATTCAATACTTCAACAATTTTGAGAACAACAATGAATTCAAGATAAAATCAAAAATGGCATATCTACCCATTCCATAATGGCAATCTCCTGACCAGAGTTAAGATGGCTGCTGTGGCTTTCAGGATTCGGGTGTCTAGGAATCTTCATGAGTGTAAGAATATGTCTTCATGCATGGTGCATGGGTGTCAGTCTCTCTGAGAGTGTGGATCTCCCAGTGTGCCCTCAGGGTGGGTCCCTGAGTGTCTCTCCCCGGCTGGTGGGAGTGACTGGCTGTCAGGGAGTCCTCAGTGAGTGATGTCAGTGTGTGGTCAGTCCTCCTGTCTCTCCGTCCGCCTCTAATTTTTTTTCCTTAAATCTTGTCTCTGGACAATAAGATTATAAAAATTATCCTAAGTTCTTCCCAAAGGAGGTGGTTCTTCCACTTATTGGTGGCTGCAGTTAGGGGAGTTACTGTACAAAAATCTCTGGTTTCTATAGGTTGGTAATTTAATAATTAACTGTTCTCTGTATTTTTGGGAACCTCAAGTAATACCACTTTCAGCCACTAGGGCATCAATTCTTTAAGTTGATATATTCTATTCTCAGAATGTGTGTAATTTGTATATTGTGGGAAAAATATATGGATTTTAATCTTCTGGTAATCCAGTATATATAACATACTTCTAATATACTTCTTGATTCATTCACATAACATAATTTGTTTTATATTCCTGTCTAAAAATATATCTATAAGCTGGTTTTTCTAAACAGGGTACAGATTATATGTCAATCAATATAAAATTCAATATTTATCTATATCTTTTGAATATGTGGTCATTTCTAAACGTAGACTCCTTTTGTATTCTATAATCATAATTTGACGTATTTCATAATGCTAATTAACTCTTTATGACACTTCTATATATAAAGTCACACTGGTATCTATATTTATTCTTCTAACACAGTCCCTAGGTCAACAGATACTAAAATCATAATTTCCCTATGGCTTAACATGTCGTTTGGTAATCTAAACATAATTTTTCATTTATTCCCAACCTATATTTATATAGGCAGATATATAGGAAAAGCTATACCTGGTTTGATTTGTTTATGGTTTGTAAGAAGGCATTTCGATTGACCTCACTTCCACCATTACTACTATGTGCTAGGACGCTCTATTAAGCAGTATACAAAATGTATGGCATGTTGTAATATACATTTATATATGTATATTTATATGAACCGTAATGTCATTTTTTTATTCCAGTTTCAGTTGCTTGTTAATAATGGACTGGGTTTTCCTTAAGACAAGATACCAGTTCAGCTATATAAACAAATCCTTCACCTGGATCCTTCTTGGTCAACATAGCTCTGGCCATGTCCATACATTTGATTGTCCAGTTTTTTGGTTGCCATATACCTTACAACACATTCCTTTGTCTCTACACGGCTAGTATTAGCATCTCTGTTTACTAAAGTCTTTCTCTTACAAAGGATTTGTTTGCTCTAGTTGGAAGGTTTGTAATTTGGTTAACTATCTGTAGAGTATTTTCAATGGCAGTGTTGACTTCTTAAACATCTCTAATTTGTCCTGAGGAAAGTTGTCATTGTTTTAACTTTCAAACCAGGTTTGTAAATGTTAGAGATGGCTAGCCCAATTGTTATGGGAAAAACGTGTTCATCAGCTTTTGAGGCCTAAGTGAACTTTCAAGTCTCTGCCCGTAAATATTAAAATTATTATTATTATTAATATTATTATTAAGGAAACCCATAACATAATCCCCCTTTTTGAAGTTGGCAAATGCCGTAAGTCGTTTGGGAGACTTCAAAACGCGAAAAGGTTGAGGAGATCTGGCTTCATTCGGCCTTGTATCCGGATTGTGGGTACTGAATATAGCATTTAAGGGGTGTTGACATCTGCAGATGGGAGTAATTCATTGAGAAAAAGATGGGTATGTGATTGATGTGTGCATCTCGAGGCCGTCATCCGTCGGTTGGCGGGAAATGGATCACTCCGGGCACCTGTGGGCTTGGCCGTCCTGGTGAGTTTTGTCCGTGCAGACTAGCCATCAGTGGTGTCTCTGGATTCTCCATACGGTTCTTTCTATGGATGTTTCACACATGTCGGACTCTCAGTTTTGTTGACCGGCTTATGGACATCTTAGTCCTGTAAGGAAAATGGATTCCATGAGAAAAAGACAATATTTTTTCTTTTTTTTTTTACATGGCCTGCGTTTTGAGATCTCAGTGTCAGGCTGGTGTCCTGGCTTCCTCAGAGCCCCCCCTTTAGCCCATTGTGTCACCAGTCCTTTAACTAAACACTCTGGCTAGCAAGACAATGTCTGAACATTTGCTATGGGAGACAAAGCTCTAGGGCTCATTAACATGAGGACATTAGTTTATAGCTGTGGATACCAGACATCAATAACTAACTGACATCTTCAGAACCATTTTTTTTTTAGCTTAATTGTAGCGGTTCTGGAATGATAAAAATGAAAAACACTTCAGTTTGACACGTGACATTTACTGTCAGTAACAAAATATTTGACACGACAGTCAACCTTCTACTTGGGAGGAATAAACAAAGAAAATTTCCCCCTTTGGGGTGTCAATACAACTCATTTGAGGCAATCAAACTACCTTATGCGGGTGACTCCTCATCTTTTACCAAAATATCAAACCATTTTAGGCCTTCTGATATTAATGTCTTTAGGATTCGGTCATCCTCTGTAATTATCGTCTTCTGCGACTTCTTCAAATTAAGCTGTCTGGAGCGACCTGTTTATGTCAGAGGAATGAAGTGACCACTGAAAGATAGGAGAATAGTTAATATCTAACGACCAAGATCCCGGTTAGGGATTTCAGGATGCTACTACTGTAACCTGGGGAAAAACATGGTGTTAGAACCTCTGTCTCCTATGCCTTTTCAGTGCATTCCTCTGATTTATTTTAACACAGGCGCTTCAAAGGTTCTGTGGCCCTTGGTTGGCCACAGTATTTGCCCTTTGAAAACAACGTTACTCACGTTCCGTACAGCAATGAAACTGTGCAACATATCCATAATTTGATTTATTTTGGTTTCTGCATTGCCTACAGGCTGATCAGAATAGGGTTTTGGGACCCAATTTCTGAATTTTCTGGGGACTATTGGCTCAGTTTGATCAGAAATATCCCCATCAGAACCACTGTCCTGATTCTGGGATAGTTGTCTGGGCCTTAATTTCTCCCTATTTTTCTGAGGATTTTGGGGTGTCTTACCCTGTGAGTGCTCCCTATTTACCTGTGTAGGTCCCCGGGGCGAAATGGACCGGTAATAGTGTGGGTTTCTATCTTTAAGTTTAAATTTGACCCGTTGGAGATACACCCTATAGTTTCTCTTAAACCTCGGGTCTGGTTCCCTTGGGAGATACTCCTGAGGTGGTCTTTGGGCTACCCCTCTAAAGGGTGGTCTCTGTTCCCCCCTTCTAATTGGTGGGGTATCTGGTCCCTCGCTGGGGAGACTCTGCGGCATATCTTCTCTGACTATATCAGCACATGTCATTTTCTGGGTTTCAAACTGTAATAATTGAGGAGATACATTAATTTCATCCACAATTTGAATTATGGGTTGAGGCCTTCCTTGGTATTCACCAGTTTGCTGGATAGAGTACAAATTGTGACCCTCTTTTACCAAGTACTCCAGTGGGCACCCCCCTTTGTAGTCTTTTGTTAAACTCACTTTTATGTGGGTAGGTAGGGCCTCAAAGAACATCGATTTAAACTCAGGGTGATTGTAATCTGGCTCATTTTTTTCTAAGTGATAAGCACTTTTGAGCACAGCCAAAAATTCTGTGGGGCTTTGATTACTGGCACATCTCAGATTTTGTATAGCCGCACTAACCACTGTAACGTTTTTGTGCTGGCCAAATTTTAGAAGACAGCGGTGTTTAATTTCTTGCCATGAAGTACCAGACAGACCTGTTAAAGATTTGCAGAATCTACGGTGTTTGGTTTCAAATACCCACGGTAAGAAATTAATCCTAGACTGGTCATCATCTAGGCCTAAAGCTGATAAGGTATTTTCATAGGCCTCAATGTGGTCAATGACGCACATGGCTCCCTCTTCATCAAAGACTGGAAAAGCATCATTTAAAATTTTTATTATTTCTGAGGCGTCCTGTTTAGGGGTACCTGACTTTTCCTCTGATCCCAGGGAAAAATGATTAGACCCACTTTCAAATGTTAGTTCAATTTTCACCCCCTTTTGCTCTATAGATGGCTTGGGGTAGGATGAGGGTTCTTTTCTTGATCCCTCTCCATGGTCTAACTCCCACATTTCCGATTGAGAGTCAGATATTACATTTTGATCAGATTCTATACTTTCAGGGTTAGGCATTTGAGCATTACCCTGGGGCACAAACTTCACTTGTTCTTTTAATTCTTCTGATTGCTTAATTAGGGATTCCTGTCCTGACCTAAGCTGATTTGTTTCTTCTTTTAAATTTCCACTGCTTATTGCTCGGCAACTTTCTAAATTTCCACTGCATATTACTCTGCAACTTTTGTCAGGAGACTAATTTTCCTGCAGAAAACTCTCCCTTTCTTCTATTACTTGTTTCCACTCTTTATTTACCTTGTGACATTTGTCCAGATTAATTTTAATGTTCTCTAGCAACTGTTCTATTTCATTTTGCACTGTCATTTTAGACTCATGATAATGATCTGCCTTTTCATTGGTCTCCTTTTTATTTCTAGTGAGCTCACATTCCCTTTCTGTTAAATGTGGCTGGGATTTGAAGCTATCACTTTCCTGTTCGGTATTTTGACGTTTAAACTCTCTATGAAGATACGTTTGGACAATGCATCGTTCAAAATTAATGTGATCAAGCCTTTCTATTTCCTTTGTTTCAGAGGAGCTGTCTTTTAGTGCATAACTTTGACCTTCCGCGTTCCATACGTCTTTTACTAAATGACGGGTGCGGTTATTACAGTCTTTATTGTATGCTTTTAGATCAGTCTCATCAGACAATCTTTTTCTGACATGATCCGCCATTTCAATTTTAGAAATTTCCAACATTTCCTGTACATGTACCAACTTTTTCTGAGTACTCATATTACCACTAAGGTCTGACTCTTGATAATCCCTATCAACATACAATTTACTTTGACCAGGCATTTTTAGGCAAACAAAAAAAAATATATTTTTAAAATTAATAATTAATAATTTCATGCAAAATATTATTAATGTCACCACCATAACTATGATTGATCTTGTACAAAACATTGACGTTATCTCAGCTCAGTGCCTCCATAATATATGTTGTGCTTTTTAAGGGACAGTTTGCCCGCACAATATATTAATTTTAAGTTCTTTTTAACGAAAGATATTTTTGAATACAAGTCAATCTATATGATACA
Organism: Rana muscosa; assembly: GCA_029206835.1. NCBI lineage: Eukaryota > Metazoa > Chordata > Amphibia > Anura > Ranidae > Rana > Rana muscosa. The sequence continues at coordinate 856,116,551 of CM055117.1, forward strand.
GTCTATAATATGAAACTTATTCACGGAGACGTGTGATCATACAAAATAGCTACATTTATTGGTTGACAAAAAGTAAATATTTACATGAAATTAAAATACCAATTCTGTTACATGAACGACTTCAAAATCAATACAATTACCCGCAAAATGGGCATACAGTCCCTTTAGACATAATGCTGTCATGATGAATTCTCAATAGGTTCAGCAACCTTGTATAATTGACAATGAAACAGAACGTCTGTATTTCACACATCCAACCGTTACTATACTGCAGGTAAGTAAGTGGTTAACAATATGAAATAAATTGGACGTTTGTTTTGTCACTAAGATTGGAACTATGCAAAAATAAAAATATAATGAAAAATGTAATCTTTACAAAAAAAAACATCTACCAGTTGTTGGTTAATGAGAATAAATCAGGATTGCAGAATATTCAATACTTCAACAATTTTGAGAACAACAATGAATTCAAGATAAAATCAAAAATGGCATATCTACCCATTCCATAATGGCAATCTCCTGACCAGAGTTAAGATGGCTGCTGTGGCTTTCAGGATTCGGGTGTCTAGGAATCTTCATGAGTGTAAGAATATGTCTTCATGCATGGTACATGGGTGTCAGTCTCTCTGAGAGTGTGGATCTCCCAGTGTGCCCTCAGGGTGGGTCCCTGAGTGTCTCTCCCCGGCTGGTGGGAGTGACTGGCTGTCAGGGAGTCCTCGGTGAGTGATGTCAGTGTGTGGTCAGTCCTCCTGTCTCTCCGTCCGCCTCTAATTTTTTTTCCTTAAATCTTGTCTCTGGACAATAAGATTATAAAAATTATCCTAAGTTCTTCCCAAAGGAGGTGGTTCTTCCACTTATTGGTGGCTGCAGTTAGGGGAGTTACTGTACAAAAATCTCTGGTTTCTATAGGTTGGTAATTTAATAATTAACTGTTCTCTGTATTTTTGGGAACCTCAAGTAATACCACTTTCAGCCACTAGGGCATCAATTCTTTAAGTTGATATATTCTATTCTCAGAATGTGTGTAATTTGTATATTGTGGGAAGAATATATGGATTTTAATCTTCTGGTAATCCAGTATATATAACATACTTCTAATATACTTCTTGATTCATTCACATAACATAATTTGTTTTATATTCCTGTCTAAAAATATATCTATAAGCTGGTTTTTCTAAACAGGGTACAGATTATATGTCAATCAATATAAAATTCAATATTTATCTATATCTTTTGAATATGTGGTCATTTCTAAACGTAGACTCCTTTTGTATTCTATAATCATAATTTGACGTATTTCATAATGCTAATTAACTCTTTATGACACTTCTATATATAAAGTCACACTGGTATCTATATTTATTCTTCTAACACAGTCCCTAGGTCAACAGATACTAAAATCATAATTTCCCTATGGCTTAACATGTCGTTTGGTAATCTAAACATAATTTTTCATTTATTCCCAACCTATAGTTATATAGGCAGATATATAGGAAAAGCTATACCTGGTTTGATTTGTTTATGGTTTGTAAGAAGGCATTTCGATTGACCTAACTTCCTCCATTACTACTATGTGCTAGGACGCTCTATTAAGCAGTATACAAAATGTATGGCATGTTGTAATATACATTTATATATGTATATTTATATGAACCGTAATGTCATTTTTTTATTCCAGTTTCAGTTGCTTGTTAATAATGGACTGGGTTTTCCTTAAGACAAGATACCAGTTCAGCTATATAAACAAATCCTTCACCTGGATCCTTCTTGGTCAACATAGCTCTGGCCATGTCCATACATTTGATTGTCCAGTTTTTTGGTTGCCATATACCTTACAACACATTCCTTTGTCTCTACACGGCTAGTATTAGCATCTCTGTTTACTAAAGTCTTTCTCTTACAAAGGATTTGTTTGCTCTAGTTGGAAGGTTTGTAATTTGGTTAACTATCTGTAGAGTATTTTCAATGGCAGTGTTGACTTCTTAAACATCTCTAATTTGTCCTGAGGAAAGTTGTCATTGTTTTAACTTTCAAACCAGGTTTGTAAATGTTAGAGATGGCTAGCCCAATTGTTATGGGAAAAACGTGTTCATCAGCTTTTGAGGCCTAAGTGAACTTTCAAGTCTCTGCCCGTAAATATTAAAATTATTATTATTATTAATATTATTATTAAGGAAACCCATAACAACACCATTCTCTGTGATCATTTGCGGAATATTCAAGACCTGTCATAACACTGTAATTCTCTAGGAGACAGACCATAGTACCACAGTCAAGTATGGTGTTCCTCAGGGCTCAGTCTTGGGTTCCCTACTTTTTAGCATTTACATGTTTCCACTTGGCCAACTGCTTAGATCACATGGGCTTAATTATCACTACTATGCTGATGACATTCAGATATACATTCACACTAAACCGTATTCTACTTTGGCGACTTCTCTCCTGTCTAACTGTATTTGTGATATAAAAACTTGGATGGCCAACAATTTCCTTCAATTAAACTGTGAGAAGACTGAAGTCATGCTTATTCTCACCCACCATCAATTATCTAAGGCCAGTCCTGATAGCTCATCTGTAGATGGCACTATACTTGAGCTTCAGTCTAAATTGACTGATATTTGGTGCTATTAGATTTAAACTTTGATCAAGATGTACAAAATGTTGTCAGAACATCTTTTTTCCACTTGAAAAACATTGGTCGGCTGCTTTCTATGCTATCATTTACTGTAGCTGAAAAGCTGATCCACACATTTCTGTTCTCTCAACTTGACTACTGCAATGCTCTACTTGCTGGTGTATCTAAATCCACTATTAATGGACTTCAATGTGTTCAAAATTCTGCAGCTAGAATCCTGACTAGGTCTGGTACAAGTGATCCTATTACCCCTATATTGGAGTCCTTGCATTGCCTGCCTGTCAGGTTTCGCATAGACTTTAAGATCCTCTTGCTCACTCTTCATGGCTTGGCACCCCATTATCTGTCTGACCTTTTATCAACCTACCCCCCCCCCTTGTACCCTCCACTCCTCAAATTCTGGTCTTCTGTGTGTCCCCTCTTCTCAAAGACAAAGCCTTCTCCTGCCATGCTCCAAAACTCTAGAATTCACTTCCAAAGAACATCACAGAGTCATCTTCTCTAAACTTATTCAAATCAAATCTAAAAACATTTTTTCTTTAGACAAGCTTTCACATAATTGTCCCTTTTTTTTCTTCATGTTATGCTTTGTATTTCTTGTGTTTTCCCTGTAAAGCACTTTGAGAAGCTACCTTTAAAGGCCCTATATAAAATAAAGTTTATTATTATTCTTGCTTGCATTCGATTTATGCTTGCATATGGAACTAGAGGGTTAATGTATAGGGTGGCTAATCTAAACTTGCTGGATTAGCACAGCCTTTCTGAACAACACTCACACATTATTTTCAGGGCGAGGACACAAATAAATAAGCTTCTGAATGCTAGACTTTGTGAGTCAAAGGTTGACTCATTACAGGTTTTTTAGTGCTGATATGCCAAGAATGCTGCACCTGTTCGAGAGTTCTGCCTCTGTGCGGCTGCTTGGAAAACTGCACCATCTTCTGCAATGGCAACCTACATATTTCTCTCATGATAGGTGCCTTTAGGGTCTTGTGTATCTTTTTTTTTTTTTTTTAATCTGTATTTATTGAGAAAAGCATACAGTCACAAAAGAAAGTGCAACATATGGCATACATAGACCACATTGAACATAAAATCATATACGGTGCAGAAGGTACAACTTAGCAACAGAAGAACAAGGTACCATTTCCCAATTGAAGTAACAGTTCCGCTGAGGGGAATCTCACCCACCCAACTAGCCAACTTGTCCGCTAATATTTCCCAGGGTCATGGATCATGCTATTCAAGGAGCCCCCACGTCCCTGCGCCCCATATGGGGAGGGGGGGCCAAAATAGCCTCCATCAAACCCTCCCCGACCGCAGTCCGGCCCATGGGCACAAAGAGGCGGGGGACCCCGCTCTTCTAGGAATCACTTCCCCTTAAACAGAAGAGGAAGAGACTTCATCTGCATAAGAAGATCCGGCCCAATCAAGGGGCCAACCCTCACAGCCAGTAAACTACCTGTGCAGAGCAAGTATGCGAGGATCCATGTGTTATCTTACAAACCGAGTAACAAAATAAAAAATGAGTAAAAACAAACAAAATAAACAAGCATAAATGGGAAACAGCAGAGTAGGAAAGCCAGAAAAAGGGAACAGAAGAAAGAATTAGAGAGAATAGGACTACCTCCACCAGGCATGCACCCATAGCGCAACACGACTCTGCCCGCCAGGGGTAGACTGTTAGTGCTCAGCTCAGTATTGAAACTTCTGCGTCTCCGGTCTCCGTCTCCGGGGCCTGCGCCGTATTACCCCTAACTCCCCAAAGAGAGGGCTCCGCCAGCTCCAACAGGGTGGTGTCTAGACTGGAGGGAACAAATTGCTCACCTGAAGTATGCTGCACCCATGCGGCCCAGATGGTTTGAAAGCGCTCACCTGTGCCATTGCAATTTGCCACCCATTCTTCAGCCTCCTTTATCACCCGTACCTTCTTGGTCCAGTCCTCAAGACCAGGTACATGAGCCTGCTTCCTATAAATGGGAAGCAGGCACCTGGCAGCGTTTAGGAGGTGTGGCAGTATACACTTCCTGTAACGGCTAATCGGCATAGAGGGTACATGGAGGAGAAAATGCACTGGCAAAAGCTGGACGTCTATATCTAATATGGCCTTGATTTGTGCCTGAATTGATTCCCAGAAGGATTGAATTTTTGGGCATTCCCACCATATGTGAAGCAAGGTGCCACGGAGGCCGCAGCCTCCCCAGCAATGATCAGATACAGCGGGGTAAATGCGTGAGAGCACAGCTGGCACCATATCTAATATGGCCTTGATTTGTGCCTGAATTGATTCCCAGAAGGATTGAATTTTTGGGCATTCCCACCATATGTAAAGCAAGGTGCCACGGAGGCCGCAGCCTCCCCAGCAATGATCAGATACAGCGGGGTAAATGCGTGAGAGCACAGCTGGCACCCTATACCACCTTGTCAGCAACTTATAGTTTGTTTCTTGCGTTCTAGACTCTATGGAGCTAGAATGGGTCAGGCGGTACAGGGGAGCCAGCTGCGCCTCTGAGATCTCTATCCCCAAGTCACGCTCCCATTCCCTAATGTAGGCCGGCTTGGTCTCCATCACAGACGAGCCCAGTAGCTGGTAGAGCTCGGAAATCATGTGGGAGATGGGCTCCTCCGCGACAAAGAGAAGCTCAAAGGGCGTGAGTTGAGAGGGGGTACGAATAGGTGTGTCCTGCGTGGCAAAAAAATGGCTAAGCCGCGCGTGTCGCCAAAAGTCCATTGGGAAAGTGCCATGGTGTGCCCTAAGAGAGTCCAACAAGGGAAGTTTTCCACCCTCCAAAAGTTTACCGCAGAGGGCATTAGGGTCATCCACCCATTTCCTAAAAAAATTGAGAAACCAACAAAAGCCCCCTAGCGGGGCCAATGGGGATACAGGGGGTGCCAAAGAGTATGAGGTGTTAATCCTGTCCCAAACCCTAAGGGCCTGTCTCGTTAGGGGAGAGGTCAGGTCAGACAGCCCCCTGTGCTCCTTCGCGAGCCATGGGGCATAGGCCAAGTCCCTGCCAGCCATGCTCTTTTCCAGGGGAACCCAAAGTCTAGTGCAGGTGTGGAACCGCCAGTTCAATGTATCTGTTTGTTAATGTATGCATACAAGTCTGATTAGCAGGCCCAGATCTAGGCGGTGCTGGAGTGGGCTGTCCGTCAGGTCAGGTGCAAGGTTTTGCCCATGGTGACAATTGATGTATAGGGGCACTCTGATGGGGACAATTGATGTAAGGGGGACTGTGATGGGAAAATTGATGTAAGGGGGACTGTGATGGGACAATTGATGTAAGGGGGACTGTGATGGGGATAATTGATGTAATAAGGCTCTAGGCTCTGATGGGCACTTTGATGGAGACACCTGATGTAAAGAGGGAATCTGATAGAGATCCCTGATGTAAGGGGGGACTTTGATAAGGACAATTGATATAAAGAGGCACAGGTTCTGTTGAATCAGCCTAATCTAATGACAGACTAATACATACTAGCATACTGAACAGGGAATACTGGTTCCCTGCATCTCTATCACACTGTTGACATTATGCCTCCTGACTTTTTATACTGTATCCCCAGATCAGATAGGCTATATTTGGCCCTGCTGATTAGTATACATCCTACATCACTAGTGTGAGTCAGTCAGAGTATGCCTGTTAGTGCTCCAATATACAAAAGTATATAAAGAAATAAAATATAACAATAATATAAATATAAACAAGCATAGCAACAGATAAATATATTTTCCTGTGTAAATTATACTGCGCTGTCCATTAGGTGAGACATAAACCACTGAAATAGTGAATCTATCTCTCCATAAAAAATTGCTGCAACTTCTATGTGAGACACACACAAAAAAGGAATAATAGAAATAATAAAGCTGCGCAAATAGTGAGAATTAATAGGTTTGCACCATCATTAAACCAAGGAGAAAATTATAAATAATAATGAATAAATTATAATTAATATACTCAGACTCGGTCTTAATTGCCAATGGTGACAACTAGAACTGATGAAAGTCCTGACTATCAATCAGACACCTACATCACATTCAACAAGAGTCCTGTATAGTGAAAAAAATTATATTAAAAAGTAGCTGTGTAAATTCAAACAGTCCTGATAGCCAAAACAGCAACGAAGTGTGGATAAGGATCTTCTCGTTCAGCTAATTGGTGACTTCAAACGCAAAACACCCAATGAAAAGTGCCAAACACTTGATAGATATAGATTCCACCACCATCAGTTCTCACTGCCGCTTACCAGAACTATTGATCTCTGCAGAGATCGATACAAACAGATGGCTATTCCCCAGCCAGGGTCTCTAGATAATTTCAGCTTATCTCCCGAATTCCACGCCACTCCTCTCCACACATCACGATGTTACAATGCATATGGAAAGAAAGCCACCATAGCGTGAAACCGATAAAACAAGTTTATTATAAAAAGTAATGCACTTACATGAATCGCAAGTAAATAGGCGTGTAGTAAATTTAGCCGGCCGGCTAAGACTGCCCGTTCCTTCCGGGACTCGTTGGTATGTCGGTGACGTCAACACGCCGCTCCTCCTTACGCCGTTTCGTCACAGATGACGTCGTCCAGGGGCACGGGCGGCGTGCTGACTCACCGCCATAAATACTCATGAATACAATAGGAACGCCCAGATCTGATCATTCAGCGCTCCTGACAAATGAATCGCCATGTTGACTATTGGCAAAAATGCCCATACAACAACAAAATCGTAAGGGCATAATCCATATTGCTAGCTAAAATGTAAACAATCCCAATCATAGGACAAAGATTCCGCTGATTGGAACATGGGGTTGAAGGAAGAATCTTTGGTCAGTAAATGGTATGCGGGCTGGCTGGTGGTGCCGCGCACAGCACAACCATAACCGACCATATCACAACTTCCTACATCAACCCCATATATAAAATAACGCCAACTCATATATGTTGCCTTTATTAAAAATACAAGTTGGTTCATGTTATTATAATCCAACTCCAATTGACAATATGTTAGACAAATGAAAAATAATTAAAATATAATTAAAAAATAGAGCGGCCCTCTAGCGGTCAAATTCCACAATTGACATGGAAATAGACCCAGAAAGAAAGCAAAGAGGAACTAGAGGGGGGAGGAGAGCACAATCAAAAAAAAAAGCCAAGGAATTGACTGGAGAAGGCATCTTTAATTTGAGCTCACAAGTTTTATCACCGTCAGAGACTGCATTGTTGAATAAAGGTTTAAAATACGCTCCCCCAAAAAAACTTAACAAATTTGAGACATACATGGACATACATAAGTATGTAAGAAGAATTAACATCAAAAGACATTTTGCCAGTATGCCATCTTTACAGGGAGGACGCATTGCATCCAAATATCACTATTCGGGATTGTCTAATGCCTCCACATTTAACCCCCCAGGAACATTGGCTTCCTCACTAAGGGTATTCCGTGATGTGGTGTTAAGGGACTTGGAATCAGTGAAGGTCACAAATAAAGAAATGGAAAACAACTTGAAAAAGGGTTTAGACTCTTTGTGCAATAACAAAGAGTTGGTTATCCGCCCTGCAGATAAGGGGGGAGGGATAGTTGTCCTGGATCGAAAGAGTTATCTCCAGGAACTATCCAGGATTGTAGGAGATAGTGATACGTATGTGCCTCTATTGGGAAATCCAGTAGTACAATACAAAAAAACACTGGAATCATTGATCCAGAAAGGTGCACTACTCGGTATTTTGAATGAGAAGGAGCAACTGTTCCTGATCCCCAAAGCACCAAGGGTTCCTATCCTTTATTGCCTGCCGAAAATCCACAAAAGCCTTACTTGCCCCCCGGGTCGTCCGATCATAAGTGGGATGGATTCCATCACGTCCCAGGTGGGCAAGTATGTAGATTACTTTTTGCAGCCGTTGGTACAACAAATGCCATCGTATCTTAAAGATAGTCGGCATGTAATCAATCTATTGGCGAATCAGAAAGCAACAGAATCTACATGGATGGTTATGGCTGATGTAACATCATTGTACACGGTCATACCGCACACGTTGGGACTATTTGCTGTAAAATATTATTTGGATCTCCTTTCTAAAATCCCACAGGAACAGCAAATTTTTGTGATGGAATTATTGGAATTTGCTGCTAACCATAATTATTTCTGGTTTAGCCAGAATTTCTATAAACAGAAAAGGGGTGTTGCTATGGGGGGCAAATATGCCCCCAGTTTGGCCAACCTGTTCATGGCCAAATGGGAGGAGGACGTCATCTATAAAGATCGAAATCCTTGCCTTACATTTTGGGCAAGGTATATCGATGACGTCCTCCTCCTATGGGAGGGGATGGCCCCCCAGTTGGAAGAATTTTTTGTGAAAATTAATGCTAACGATAGAGGTATACGTTTCGTCTATGAGGCCAGTCAGGACAGGATACACTTCCTTGATCTTACAATTAGAAGGGAGGGGACTGGCTTCAAAACAATTACTTACTTTAAACAGACGGATCGCAACTCCTACATTCCTTTGGGGAGTTGCCACAAGGAATCATGGTTAAAATCAGTACCCAAGAGTCAGTTTTTGAGAATAAGACGGAACTGTTCGGATGTATCTGACTATGTTCTTCAAGCTAACACTTTGAAGAAAAGACTGATGGATAAAGGTTATGATGCAAACTCTTTGGAAACAACTTTAAAAGAAGTTGAAAAAATAGAAAGATCTGTTTTGTTGGATACAAATTCCAAAACTAAACGTGAGGGACCACTGATACCATTAATCACTACCTATTCTACCCAACATTATCTAGTGAAGAAGATTTTACGTAAACACTGGCATATTTTGAGAAGTGATCTAATTATCAACTCATTCTTGCCAGCCACGCCACAAGTTATATTTAGAAGTGTCCCTTCACTAAGGGATAGAATAGCGCCAAATGTGGTTGATCCACCCCCAAAAAAAGTTTCTTTCTTTCAGAACATTTCTGGCTACCACCAGTGTCGTAGGTGCCAGGTATGTACACTGAATAAAACCAAATAAAAGAAAACAATGTCGTTCAAATCAACTAGCACCTCTAGGGAACATAAAATCGAGGCCTTTGTGACTTGTAGCTCCACGGGTATGGTCTACCTGTTGGAATGCCCATGTGGCATGCAATACATAGGCAGAACAAAAAGATCTATGCAGGTGCGTCTAGGTGAGCACATCACAAACATTAAGAGTGGATTTAAAGATCACTCGGTTTCAAGACATTATGATTTGCATCACCAACGTAATCCAGCTGGAGCTGGAACACTATTTTTGGGTATAGATAGGTACAGTCCACATTGGAGGGGAGGTTCCCTAGTGAGAGAGATATCGAGGATGGAAATGTCTTGGATATATAGGGTTCGTAGCTACACCCCTTATGGCCTTAACATCGACATAGATGTGAACGCATTTATAGATAACGCCTAGGACATGAGCTTATAGTTCTCATAAATTCTTTGTTTTTGTTATAGAGATCTGTGAACTAGATCTGATCATTCAGTGGTGATTGCCTACTAGTTACATAACACAACCATTATACTCATTATATGAACAATAACTATTAGTTTTTGCCTCTATGATGCATCAAAATGATAACATCTGTGAATAGATAATCTAGATGTTTATAATGGGATATATCTCTTTGATCACCTATGATGATATGACATCACATATTGTGAGTTGCTAACATTACAGAGAGTACTTATCAATATATAACTAAAAGTTGAGAAGCTATCATTCAACTTAATGAATATTTATCGGTCCGACGACTAATTAATTTTTGTTTTTTGTTTTCCTCTTCTTCTTATTTTTGCATTGGTTTTGGTGGGCGGTAGCCATGCATCTTTTGTCCTTCGATGTGTGGTCTATCGCCTAGCTGCACGATGCAAATATATACACAAGTATATTAATTTTTAACATTTCTTGGAAGTGCTATTATATTGAGCATCCTGTCTGGGTCTATTTCCATGTCAATTGCGGAATTCGACCTCTAGAGGGCCGCTCTATTTTTTAATTATATTGTAATTATTTTTCATTTGTCTAACATATTGTCAATTGGAGTTGGATTATAATAACATGAACCAACTTGTATTTTTAATAAAGGCAACATATATGAGTTGGCGTTATTTTATATATGGGGTTGATGTAGGAAGTTGTGATATGGTCGGTTATGGTTGTGCTGTGTGCGGCACCACCAGCCAGCCCGCATACCATTTACTGACCAAAGATTCTTCCTTCAACCCCATGTTCCAATCAGCGGAATCTTTGTCCTATGATTGGGATTGTTTACATTTTAGCTAGCAATATGGATTATGCCCTTACGATTTTGTAGTTGTATGGGCATTTTTGCCAATAGTCAACATGGCGATTCATTTGTCAGGAGCGCTGAATGATCAGATCTGGGCGTTCCTATTGTATTCATGAGTATTTATGGCGGTGAGTCAGCACGCCACCCGTGCCCCTGGACGACGTCATCTGTGACGAAACGGCATAGGGAGGAGCGGCGTGTTGACGTCACCGACATACCAACGAGTCCCGGAAGGAACGGGCAGTCTTAGCCGGCCGGCTAAATTTACTACACGCCTATTTACTTGTGATTCATGTAAGTGCATTACTTTTTATAATAAACTTGTTTTATCGGTTTCACGCTATGGTGGCTTTCTTTCCATATGCATTGTAACATCGTGATGTGTGGAGAGGAGTGGCATGGCGTGGAATTCGGGAGATAAGCTGAAATTATCTAGAGACCCTGGCTGGGGAATAGCCATCTGTTTGTATCGATCTCTGCAGAGATCAATAGTTCTGGTAAGCGGCAGTGAGAACTGATGGTGGTGGAATCTATATCTATCAAGTGTTTGGCACTTTTCATTGGGTGTTTTGCGTTTGAAGTCACCAATTAGCTGAACGAGAAGATCCTTATCCACACTTCGTTGCTGTTTTGGCTATCAGGACTGTTTGAATTTACACAGCTACTATTTAATATACATTTTTTCACTATACAGGACTCTTGTTGAATGTGATGTAGGTGTCTGATTGATAGTCAGGACTTTCATCAGTTCTAGTTGTCACCATTGGCAATTAAGACTGAGTCTGAGTATATTAATTATAATTTATTCATTATTATTTATAATTTTCTCCTTGGTTTAATGATGGTGCAAATATATTTTCCTGCCTCACTTCATATCAACATACTTATGGATAGAGTTGGGCGAACAGTCTGAATTTGCAGGGCGCTCAGCGGGATGTTCACCCGCCGAGTGCCCCACAATGCACTGCACGCTGCACAGTGCATTCTAGGGCCCTAATTGGATGAAGCGATAAATCTGACCGCAGGTCAGGTGCAAGGCTTTGCCCTTTAGGGCACAGTGCACAGTCAGAGCCATGATTGGACAAAGTCATGATGACTTTGCCCAATCATGGCTCAGTGCTCATAGTCCCACCCCACACAATAAAAGGTTCCTTCCCACTGGAACCTTTTGCAGTGTGCTGTTGGAGTGAAGATAGATAGAGCAGGGCTCAGTTTTTTCCTTCAGATTTACCAAAACCATATCATTTGAGGTCAAACCTTAACAGTTTCAATTTGTATGCAATCAGGGAGGCCCTTGCACTACATGGTTTTTGTAAATCTAAAGGAAATTGTGTATTGTAGTGTGAGTATAGTTTAGTGTGCAGTGTAGTGTCAGTATAGTGTGTGAGTATAGTGTGAATATAGTGTAGTGTTAGTGTAGTGCAGTGTTTAACACAGCATAATATTTAGGTGCTATATACCCCCTTTTTTGGGTTGCTGTGTTTTTTTTGTCCCGTGCCTGCCCCCTTTTCTTAAATTGTCAGACACACTTTTTCTGACTGCAACACTGTTGTTCCCCCTTTTTAATTTTTTTTGTTTATTGTTTTTACATTTCTGTCAGTGGCAGTCCTCAATTAAAAGTGCACCAAATACCCCTTTTCATTGAATAAAGTGCATCCATTACTACCATAACTATTAATAACTATTAAATTATAGGTATTGGAATTTCCTTTCAAATTTGTCTTAGTCAACATAATGTATACAAATGTAACCGAAGTTACAAATTATCTGAAATAACAAATGACGCATCTAAACGAATGGAACGTAATGAAATAACAATAATAAAAACGTTTTATTATTATTATTTATTATTATTAATTTGTTATGTTTCAGTCATTTAGATGTGGCATTCCTCATTTTGGATCATTCGTAACTTTGGATAAATTCGTATTCGTTACGTTCAGCAGCAAAATTTGAAATTAAATTCCAATACCTATAATTTATTAGTTAGTTATTGTTAGTTATTATTTTGGATTTTCAAATTTTCGAATTTACGAATACCGCATCTAAATTAATGGAACATAACGAATTCGAATTTTTCCAAAGTTACAAATTTATGAAATAATGAGTTTCAAACATAACAAATGACCCAAAAAAAAAAAAAAAAAAAAAACATAAACGAATGAAATGAAATAAAAACGAAAACAAACAAATTTTTCGGCAGTGCACATGTCTAATGCACACCAGGTGGAACTCAACTTAGCCAATGCTACAGTGGCTGCACATGCAACAGAGGGCCATCAATGAGTACCTGTGTGAGTATGGCACAAGGACAGGCTCAGGTGAGCTTGGCTTTTTTTCCCCACGCCAATGGCTGCTGATAAAGGATACTGTACATGCACAGTACTGTCACAATTTGAGGAGGCGACAAAGATGGTGAGCCGTGACAATGCATGCATTGGTGACACTATCCCACTTGTGTTCCTGCTGGAACATACTCTGCGTGGCATTATGGATAGGGCACTCGAGGCAGAGCAGCGCGAGGAAGAGGAGAACTTCCTTTGCTCTCAAGGCCCGCTTTGTGCAGACACCATTCTTGCGACGCCACAGATCACACAAGAGGAGAGAGAGGATGAGGAGGATTCTGTTAGTTTTGGAGACATTGGAGCAGATGAAGACATAGCTCAAACCTTAAGAGATGGTTTTCAGTCCCCAGAAACCTTGGGAGTAATACGTGGCTGGGAGGAAGCAGTTCCACATACTGTAATCCTCAGTTACCTCAAGGACTCTGCTTCTCATACCTACGCAAACTTGCAGTGCATAGGCTCCCTTATTCTTAAAAGCCTGTGGCAGCATATATAAGTGTTATCCCGAAGCCAGGAAAAGATCATGGAGACTGTACTAATTACCACCCAATTTCCTTGATTAATACAGATCTGAAAATTTTAACCAAAATACTTTTCTTCAGTGTTATATTCATCCTGACCAGTAGTGATGAGCCGAACACCCCCGGGTTCGGTTCGCACCAGAACCCGCGAACGGACCGAAAGTTCGTACGAACATTAGAACCCTATTAAATACAATGGATGCGAACGTTCGAATTCTAAAGTGCTAATTATAACAACTATTATGCATGTTATTGTCCTAAAAAGGGTTTGGGAACCCGTGTTCTGCACCAGGGCACATGTATCAATGCAAAAAGAAGTTTTAAAAACGGTCGTTTTTCGGGAGCAGTCATTTTAATGATGCATAAAGTGAAAAAAAAAAAGTCAAATATTCCTTTAAATATCGTACCTGGGGGGTGTCTAAAGTATGCCTGTGAAGTGCCACGTGTTTCCCGTGTTTAGAACTGTCCCTGCACAAAATGACACTTCTAAAGGAAAAAAAAGCCATTTAAAACTGCTTGCGGCTTTAATGTAATGTCTGGTCCCGGTAATATGGATGAAAATCTTTAAGAAAAATGGCATAGCTACCCCATGACCCCCCCCCCCTACCCCAGCCCATTACCAGCCCCTTTGGGTCTTGTATGGATATTAAGGGGAACCCCGCACATAAAATAAAAAAGGCCCTATATACTCTGAACAGCCGTATACAGGCGGTGCATACAAGACAGGGACTGTAGGTTTGTTCTTATGTAGAATCTGTTTGTAATTTTGAACAGGTACATTGTTTAAGTGTAGCTCCAGCCCAAAAATCTATTTTTAAACTTTTTGGAAAACATAGGTAAGGGTTATCACCCCTGTAACATTTGTTTTGCTGTCTGTGCCCCTGTTCAGAACATTTCACCTCACTTTCCGTCCCAATGACAACTGTTTTTGAAATGTGGTGTTTTTCTTGAAACAAGGATTGCTGATAAAGCATCAGTACAGAGGAGACACCTTTCTCCCATATTAATTCTTACAGGAGAGAATTTTCCTTCCTAGGGGTAGATTTCCTCTCACTTCCTGTTGTCTTCTTGCGTTTGCAAGTAGGAGTCATTTGTAAGTTGGATGTTTGAAAGTAGGGACCTGCCGTAGATACTCTGCAGAAATAGGCCCCTTAGTTGTTGGTGTTGGCACAACACTGTAAGCACTCACAGTTACTCTTGGTTGGTGCTGGAACGCCCTGCTGTCAACTATTATATCAGGAATTGTAATTACATATAATTGTTGAACAGTGGTAGTAAAAATTGGGCCTTTGATGGTGGTGCTGGTGCCACAACACTGTAAGCCCTGACAGTTACTCTTGGTGGGTGCAGCAATGGGCCCTGCTGTGAATTATTAGATCAAGAATTGTAATTGCATGCCCCTGTTGAACAGGGGCTGAAAAATTGGGCCTTTGGTGGTGGTGGTGGTGTTGACACAACACTGTAAGCCCTCAGAGTTACTCTTGGTGGGTGCAGGAATGGGCCCTGCTGTGAATTATTAGATCAAGAATTGTAATTACATGCCCCTGTTGAACAGGGGCTGAAAAATTGGGCCTTAGGCACTGGTGGCACAACACTACAACCCCTCACAGATACTGTACTTGGAGCACAGCAATGAGCCCTGTTGCAAAGTATTGCTTAAAAAATTGTAATGACACGCCCCTGTTAAACAGGGGCTGAAAAATTGGGCCTTAGGCACTGGTGCCACAACACTCCAAGCCCTCACAGATACTGTACTTGGAGCACAGCAATGAGCCCTATGGCAAATTATTGCTAAAAAAATTGTAATTACACGCCCCTGTAAAACAGGGGCTGAAAAATTGGGCCTTAGCCACTGGTGGCGGCACCCATAAACAAAAATGATCTTCCAAGCTATCATCATCAATCGTATCATTGAGGACTCGGAGGAGGAGGATAGCCAGTCAACATAACAGCACAGACACTCAGCATCAGCATCAGTCTTGAAGGGATGTGACATGTTAAAATCAATTAGTCTGTTATATCAGCATCAGGTGTGTGGTAGCTGGTGGTGATCCAAGACTGGTTCATCTTGATGAAAGTCAGTCGATCAACCGAGTTGGTGGACAGGCGCACCCTGTGATCCGTGACAAATCCTCCAGCAGCACTGAATGTGCGTTCCGAAAGAACGCTGGATGCAGGACAGGCCAGTAGCTCAATTGCATACTGTGCAAGCTCTGGCCAGTGATCCATCCTCAAGACCCAGTAAGCCAGAGGATTTTCGGTGGGGAAGGTGTCCAAGTCTGACCTTGCCCCTAGATATTCCTGCACCATGTTTATCAGACGCTGGCGATGGTTGCTGGAACCAATCATACTTTGGGGCTGCGGACTAAAGAATTGTCTGAACGCATCGGTCAGACGGCCACCTTCCCCACCGCTCCTTCTTTGACTGGCCGAAGCCTCAGCAACTCGTTGTCCTGGACCAGGAGTTTGTAACCTCCCAGTCTCTGGGAACGCGTTGCACAGACCTTTCTGCAAGGCCTCCCGGAGTTGTCTCATCCTCTGCTACCTCTGCGACGGTAACATAAGGTCCGCAACCTTACCCTTGTACCGTGGATCAAGGAGAGTGGCCAGCCAGTAATGGTCCCTCTCCTTGATCCGAAGAATACGAGGATCCTTCCGCAGACTTTGCAGGATCAGGGAGGCCATGCAGCGTAGGTTTGCTGAGACATTCGCTCCGGAGTCCTCTGGGTCACTAAGGACGACATGATCCGCAGTCACCTCCTCCCAGCCACGTACAAGTCCACTGGTTTCTTGGGACTGTAAATCATCCCTAAAAGACTGCTGCTGATGATGCTGAGTGCCAGCCTCCACCTCCATGCTGACACAATCCTCCTCCTCCTCCTCCTCCTCTTCCTCTTCCTGTGCGATGGGTGGGACAGAAGGAACACTGTCTGGGTAAAGGGGGCCTTGAGAGGCAAGGAAGTCCTCCTCTTCCTGCCTCTGTTCTGCCTCAAGTGCCCTGTCCATTATTCCACGCAGCGTGTGCTCCAACAGGTGGACAAGAGGTACAGTGTCACTGATGCATGCACTGTCACTGCTCACCATCCTCGTGGCCTCCTCAAATGGTGCCAGGACAGTGCATGCATCCCTGATCATGCCCCACTGGCGTGGAGAAAAAAAACCAAGCTCCCCTGACCCTGTCCTGGTGCCGTAGTCGCACAGGTACTCATTGATGGCCCTCTGCTGCGTGTGCAGCCGCTGCAGCATGGCCAACGTTGAGTTCCACCTGGTGGGCATGTCACATATAAGGCGGTTCTTGGGCAGGTTCAACTCCTTTTGCAGCTCAGCCAGGCGAGCACTGGCATTATAAGATCTGCGGAAATGCACACAGACTTTCCTGGCCTGCCTCAGGACATCCTGTAAGCCCGGGTACCTGCCCAAGAACCGCTGCACCACCAGGTTAAGGACGTGAGCCACACAGGGCACATGGGTCAGTTGTCCCTGTCGGAGGGCGGAGAGGAGGTTGGTGCCATTGTCGCAAACCACCATTCCTGGCTTAAGCTGGCGTGGCGTCAACCACCTCTCGGCCTGGCCCTGCAGAGCAGACAGGACCTCTGCCCCAGTGTGGCTTCTGTCCCCCAAACACACCAGCGCAAGCACGGCATGGCATCTTTTTGCCTGCGTACTTGCGTAGCCCCGTGAACGGCTACGGAGCACCGCTGGTTCATAGGACAAACCACAGGAAGAGGCCATGGAGGAAGAAGAAGAGGAGGGGGTGGAGGAGAGAGGTGTGTCACAACCAGTAGTAGCATTTTGGAGGCGTGGCGGTGGGACAACCTCCAACACTACTGCACCTTGTCCTGCATCCTTCCCAGCTGCCAAAAGAGTGACCCAATGGGCCGTGAAAGAAAGGTAACGTCCCTGTCCATGCCTGCTGGACCATGAGTCAGCGGTAATATGCACCTTACCGCTGACCGCCCTGTCCAGCGAGGCCAAGACATTGCCTTCCACATGCCGGTAGAGAGCCGGAATAGCCTTCCGTGAGAAAAAGTGGCGTTTGGGAACCTGCCACTGAGGAACCGCACATTGCACAAACTCACGGAAGGGGGCCGAGTCTACCAACTGAAAAGGCAGCAGTTGAAGCGCTAGCAATTTAGCCAAGCTAGCATTCAACCGCTGGGCATGTGGATGGCTGGGAGTGAACTTCTTTCGACGGTCCAGTAGCTGGGGCAGGGAAATTTGCCTGCTAGAATCGGACGTCGGTGTACTGCTAGCAGAGTGGCCGCAAGTACTTGGCTGTGACACACCTAATTCTACACCTTCATTCCTCTCAGTGCATGTTTCAGAGAGGACTGAAGTTATAGTGGGGTTGGAAATCCCAGCTGATGCGGTGCAAGGAGAGGTCCGCTTTGTTCTTTGGTGTGGGTCTTTGAGGTAGGCTTGCCAACGAGCTGCATGGCAGGTCAACATATGTCTGGTCAGGCATGTGGTACCCAAGCGGCTGATGTTTTGGCCACGCGATATACGCTTGAGACATATGTTGCAAACAGCAGCTGTGCGATCTGATGCACTAGCCTCAAAAAAGGCCCACACCAAGGAACTTTTTGAATGACGGGCAGAGGCAGCGCCCTGCACAGGCGGAGCTCTGCGGTGTGATTCCGTCGGTGTACTGCCCTTACGCTGGCCACCAAAGGGCATCCTGTCTCGTTGGAGATGTGCCTCCTCCTCATCCTCCTCCTCCTCTCTCCTATTAGGCACCCACGTGGAGTCAGTGACCTCATCAT
This sequence comes from Rana muscosa, assembly GCA_029206835.1. NCBI lineage: Eukaryota > Metazoa > Chordata > Amphibia > Anura > Ranidae > Rana > Rana muscosa. The sequence goes on from CM055117.1 coordinate 856,135,129, forward strand.
CCCCTCCCTCCTCATCACTGGAGCCAATCTGGCAGTATGCTGCAGCTGCTGGAACATGACTGCCAGATTGGTGTCCTTCTTGAGCATCCCCTCTGTCTGCTCTCACCCTACTGCCTTCCTGTAGCTGGGTTTCATCATCAGACCCTTCGAAACGCTGGGCATCCTCCTGGAGCATGTACCCAACACTGTGCTCAAACAGTTCGGGGGACTCCTCAGGAGGAGGACATGGTGGGTCTAGGGAAGGAGTGACTGATGATGAGTCTGACATTGATACCAGGGAAGAGGACGCTTTGGCAGCTGCTTTGCCAGTACCCTGAGCCTGGGTGAGAGAGGATGAGGAGGAGGAGGAGGGCTTGGTCATCCACTCTACCAAGTCTTCGGCATGATGTGGCTCAACATGTCCAGCTGCGGAAAAGAAGGACAAGCGTGTCCCATGGCCATGTGCTGATGACAATGCACCGCGTCCACGACCAGCACTGTTGCCCCCAGACACAGAGCCTGCTTGCCCTCTTTTATTGCCTCCTGACTGTCTGCCTCTCCTTGTTTGCCTTCCAGACATTCTAATAGATGACCTGCAGGGAGATGGGAAAAAAGAAATAAGGGCTACCTTCAGGTGTCCTTCTCTGTCCCTTGAAACAAGGACTTGCACAGTGAAAGAAACTGACACTCTCCCTACCTACAGTTTTCTGTCCCTAGAAAAAATGTTTTTTTAAGCACAATATAGCACAAGGAGAATTCACTCACTGTCCTTCCAGGTCCCTAGAAACAAGGACTTGCACAGTGAAAGAAACTGACACTCTCCCTACCTACAGTTTTCTGTCCCTAGAAAAAATGTTTTTTTTAAGCACAATATAGCACAAGGAGAATTCACTCACTGTCCTTCCAGGTCCCTAGAAACAAGGACTTGCACAGTGAAAGAAACTGACACTCTCCCTACCTACAGTTTTCTGTCCCTAGAAAAAATGTTTTTTTTAAGCACAATATAGCACAAGGAGAATTCACTCACTGTCCTTCCAGGTCCCTAGAAACAAGGACTTGCACAGTGAAAGAAACTGACACTCTCCCTACCTACAGTTTTCTGTCCCTAGAAAAAATGTTTTTTTTAAGCACAATATAGCACAAGGAGAATTCACTCACTGTCCTTCCAGGTCCCTAGAAACAAGGACTTGCACAGTGAAAGAAACTGACACTCTCCCTACCTACAGTTTTCTGTCCCTAGAAAAAATGTTTTTTTTAAGCACAATATAGCACAAGGAGAATTCACTCACTGTCCTTCCAGGTCCCTAGAAACAAGGACTTGCACAGTGAAAGAAACTGACACTCTCCCTACCTACAGTTTTCTGTCCCTAGAAAAAATGTTTTTTTTAAGCACAATATAGCACAAGGAGAATTCACTCACTGTCCTTCCAGGTCCCTAGAAACAAGGACTTGCACAGTGAAAGAAACTGACACTCTCCCTACCTACAGTTTTCTGTCCCTAGAAAAAATGTTTTTTTTAAGCACAATATAGCACAAGGAGAATTCACTCACTGTCCTTCCAGGTCCCTAGAAACAAGGACTTGCACAGTGAAAGAAACTGACACTCTCCCTACCTACAGTTTTCTGTCCCTAGAAAAAATGTTTTTTTTAAGCACAATATAGCACAAGGAGAATTCACTCACTGTCCTTCCAGGTCCCTAGAAACAAGGACTTGCACAGTGAAAGAAACTGACACTCTCCCTACCTACAGTTTTCTGTCCCTAGAAAAAATGTTTTTTTTAAGCACAATATAGCACAAGGAGAATGCACTCACTGTCCTTCCAGGTCCCTAGAAACAAGGACTTGCACAGTGAAAGAAACTGACACTCTCCCTACCTACAGTTTTCTGTCCCTAGAAAAAATGTTTTTTTTAAGCACAATATAGCACAAGGAGAATTCACTCACTGTCCTTCCAGGTCCCTAGAAACAAGGACTTGCACAGTGAAAGAAACTGACACTCTCCCTACCTACAGTTTTCTGTCCCTAGAAAAAATGTTTTTTTTAAGCACAATATAGCACAAGGAGAATTCACTCACTGTCCTTCCAGGTCCCTAGAAACAAGGACTTGCACAGTGAAAGAAACTGACACTCTCCCTACCTACAGTTTTCTGTCCCTAGAAAAAATGTTTTTTTTAAGCACAATATAGCACAAGGAGAATTCACTCACTGTCCTTCCAGGTCCCTAGAAACAAGGACTTGCACAGTGAAAGAAACTGACACTCTCCCTACCTACAGTTTTCTGTCCCTAGAAAAAATGTTTTTTTTAAGCACAATATAGCACAAGGAGAATTCACTCACTGTCCTTCCAGGTCCCTAGAAACAAGGACTTGCACAGTGAAAGAAACTGACACTCTCCCTACCTACAGTTTTCTGTCCCTAGAAAAAATGTTTTTTTTAAGCACAATATAGCACAAGGAGAATGCACTCACTGTCCTTCCAGGTCCCTAGAAACAAGGACTTGCACAGTGAAAGAAACTGACACTCTCCCTACCTACAGTTTTCTGTCCCTAGAAAAAATGTTTTTTTTAAGCACAATATAGCACAAGGAGAATTCACTCACTGTCCTTCCAGGTCCCTAGAAACAAGGACTTGCACAGTGAAAGAAACTGACACTCTCCCTACCTACAGTTTTCTGTCCCTAGAAAAAATGTTTGTTTTAAGCACAATATAGCACAAGGAGAATTCACTCACTGTCCTTCCAGGTCCCTAGAAACAAGGACTTACACAGTGAAAGAAACTGACACTCTCCCTACCTACAGTTTTCTGTCCCTAGAAAAAATGTTTTTTTTAAGCACAATATAGCACAAGGAGAATTCACTCACTGTCCTTCCAGGTCCCTAGAAACAAGGACTTGCACAGTGAAAGAAACTGACACTCTCCCTACCTACAGTTTTCTGTCCCTAGAAAAAATGTTTTTTTTAAGCACAATATAGCACAAGGAGAATTCACTCACTGTCCTTCCAGGTCCCTGGAAACAAGGACTTGCACAGTGAAAGAAACTGACACTCTCCCTACCTACAGTTTTCTGTCCCTAGAAAAAATGTTTTTTTTAAGCACACTATAGCACAAGCACAAAACACACTGACACTCTCCCTACCTATCCTTCTCTTTCCCTAAACTAAAGGAATCCAGGTTAAGCAAGAAAGAAATAAAAGTCACTGTCCCTGCCTATGCTGCTCTATCCCTGCTCCGGAACACACTACACTAGGCCGCCGTGCTGGCGGCCTTTTATAGTGTGGGGCGTGTACTAAACACCCTCAGCAATAATTGGCCACAGGCATCCTGCCTGTGGCCAATCATTGCTCTCCTCGCTGCCGGCGCTGTGATTGGCCAAGCATGCGGGGTCACAGTGCATGCTTGGCCAATCACAGCGCCTGGATGACACTGCGATGGCGTAGTGCATTGTGGGCCGTTCGCGTCACTCGAATTTGGCGCGAACGGCCCAAATCGTTCGATCTTCGTCGAACGATCGAACAGTGAAAGAAACTGACACTCTCCCTACCTACAGTTTTCTGTCCCTAGAAAAAATGTTTTTTTTAAGCACAATATAGCACAAGGAGAATTCACTCACTGTCCTTCCAGGTCCCTAGAAACAAGGACTTGCACAGTGAAAGAAACTGACACTCTCCCTACCTACAGTTTTCTGTCCCTAGAAAAAATGTTTTTTTTAAGCACAATATAGCACAAGGAGAATGCACTCACTGTCCTTCCAGGTCCCTAGAAACAAGGACTTGCACAGTGAAAGAAACTGACACTCTCCCTACCTACAGTTTTCTGTCCCTAGAAAAAATGTTTTTTTTAAGCACAATATAGCACAAGGAGAATTCACTCACTGTCCTTCCAGGTCCCTAGAAACAAGGACTTGCACAGTGAAAGAAACTGACACTCTCCCTACCTACAGTTTTCTGTCCCTAGAAAAAATGTTTTTTTTAAGCACAATATAGCACAAGGAGAATTCACTCACTGTCCTTCCAGGTCCCTAGAAACAAGGACTTGCACAGTGAAAGAAACTGACACTCTCCCTACCTACAGTTTTCTGTCCCTAGAAAAAATGTTTTTTTTAAGCACAATATAGCACAAGGAGAATTCACTCACTGTCCTTCCAGGTCCCTAGAAACAAGGACTTGCACAGTGAAAGAAACTGACACTCTCCCTACCTACAGTTTTCTGTCCCTAGAAAAAATGTTTTTTTTAAGCACAATATAGCACAAGGAGAATTCACTCACTGTCCTTCCAGGTCCCTAGAAACAAGGACTTGCACAGTGAAAGAAACTGACACTCTCCCTACCTACAGTTTTCTGTCCCTAGAAAAAATGTTTTTTTTAAGCACAATATAGCACAAGGAGAATGCACTCACTGTCCTTCCAGGTCCCTAGAAACAAGGACTTGCACAGTGAAAGAAACTGACACTCTCCCTACCTACAGTTTTCTGTCCCTAGAAAAAATGTTTTTTTTAAGCACAATATAGCACAAGGAGAATTCACTCACTGTCCTTCCAGGTCCCTAGAAACAAGGACTTGCACAGTGAAAGAAACTGACACTCTCCCTACCTACAGTTTTCTGTCCCTAGAAAAAATGTTTGTTTTAAGCACAATATAGCACAAGGAGAATTCACTCACTGTCCTTCCAGGTCCCTAGAAACAAGGACTTACACAGTGAAAGAAACTGACACTCTCCCTACCTACAGTTTTCTGTCCCTAGAAAAAATGTTTTTTTTAAGCACAATATAGCACAAGGAGAATTCACTCACTGTCCTTCCAGGTCCCTAGAAACAAGGACTTGCACAGTGAAAGAAACTGACACTCTCCCTACCTACAGTTTTCTGTCCCTAGAAAAAATGTTTTTTTTAAGCACAATATAGCACAAGGAGAATTCACTCACTGTCCTTCCAGGTCCCTAGAAACAAGGACTTGCACAGTGAAAGAAACTGACACTCTCCCTACCTACAGTTTTCTGTCCCTAGAAAAAATGTTTTTTTTAAGCACAATATAGCACAAGGAGAATTCACTCACTGTCCTTCCAGGTCCCTGGAAACAAGGACTTGCACAGTGAAAGAAACTGACACTCTCCCTACCTACAGTTTTCTGTCCCTAGAAAAAATGTTTTTTTTAAGCACAATATAGCACAAGGAGAATTCACTCACTGTCCTTCCAGGTCCCTAGAAACAAGGACTTGCACAGTGAAAGAAACTGACACTCTCCCTACCTACAGTTTTCTGTCCCTAGAAAAAATGTTTTTTTTAAGCACACTATAGCACAAGGAGAATTCACTCACTGTCCTTCCCAGTCCCTAGAAACAAGGACTTGCACAGTGAAAGAAACTGACACTCTCCCTACCTACAGTTTTCTGTCCCTAGAAAAAATGTTTTTTTTAAGCACAATATAGCACAAGGAGAATTCACTCACTGTCCTTCCAGGTCCCTGGAAACAAGGACTTGCACAGTGAAAGAAACTGACACTCTCCCTACCTACAGTTTTCTGTCCCTAGAAAAAATGTTTTTTTTAAGCACAATATAGCACAAGGAGAATTCACTCACTGTCCTTCCAGGTCCCTAGAAACAAGGACTTGCACAGTGAAAGAAACTGACACTCTCCCTACCTACAGTTTTCTGTCCCTAGAAAAAATGTTTTTTTTAAGCACACTATAGCACAAGCACAAAACACACTGACACTCTCCCTACCTATCCTTCTCTTTCCCTAAACTAAAGGAATCCAGGTTAAGCAAGAAAGAAATAAAAGTCACTGTCCCTGCCTATGCTGCTCTATCCCTGCTCCGGAACACACTACACTAGGCCGCCGTGCTGGCGGCCTTTTATAGTGTGGGGCGTGTACTAAACACCCTCAGCAATAATTGGCCACAGGCATCCTGCCTGTGGCCAATCATTGCTCTCCTCGCTGCCGGCGCTGTGATTGGCCAAGCATGCGGGGTCACAGTGCATGCTTGGCCAATCACAGCGCCTGGATGACACTGCGATGGCGTAGTGCATTGTGGGCCGTTCGCGTCACTCGAATTTGGCGCGAACGGCCCAAATCGTTCGATCTTCGTCGAACGATCGAACAGCCGATGTTCGAGTCGAACGTATGTTCGATTCGAACACGAAGCTCATCCCTACTGACCAGGCAGGTATTGTCCCGAATAGACAGGCATCAGACCAAACCCGTCGGTTATTTAATCTCATCTCGGCGGTTCAGTCTAATTGGGATGGCAAGGGAATCAGGAGGGGAATATTACCTTCATTGGACATCCAGAAAGCGTTTGATTCCATCTCCTGGGACTATCTAATCGATGTTCTCACTCGCTTCGGATTTGGGGGGCGCTTTCTGGATCTCCTCCGTATATTATATGACTCCCCGAGTGCTTCGCTAATGCTTAGGGGTTATACTTCTCAATCATTTCCAATCAGAAGGGGAACTAGACAGGGCTGCCCGTTGTCGCCGTTATTATTCGCACTGGCGATAGAGCCGCTAGCGATTAAAATTTGTGCATGCAGAGATGTTCAGGGAATTTATTGCGGAGACTATGAGCACAAATGTTTACTCTTTGCTGATGATTTGTTGCTGACCTTGACTCCGCCGATCACATCCCTGCCTAATTTATATGCTATTTTGCAACCATTTTCTGACATCTCTGGGTTGACAATTAATCATAGTAGGTCGAGGGCACTGAACTTATCATTACTAAGCTCCACTCAGATAACGTTTGAACAATCATTTTAGGGCTGTGGAAATTAACTATTAATTCCTCGATTAATCGATTAATGTTTTTGATCAATCAAAATTCTTTTGATAGGTACTCACCTCTCTGCCGGCTTCCGGGTCTTCAGGGAGTTCCGTCGGAGATCCAGTGACGTCACGGACACCGGCGGGGCTTGCTGTGTCCATCTGAAGGGCTCCTTTGCTGTGCCTTCATATCTGCATGCTGGCAGGACCTTACTAAGGTGCCACACGCAAGGGTTGTTACACTTCCCTCTATCAACCTGGGATTCTACAGCCATCCACTGGGATTTGTGATAGTTCCCTTCACGGGACATCTACATGCCGACGGACTGATGTTAACCCCTCCTCATCTGGATTCAGCAGTGGTATCATTGTACACATTTTTATACCAGTATCATACTTAGCTACATGTTTTTATGACTTCTTTTGCTACCGTTAGGTATTCCTCGCTTTTTTAGATTTTATCTCCAGTGCAATATTTATTTTGTTACCTACTTGAAGACTATAAAAGTTTTAATGCTATTCCCATCGAGCGCTGCCTTTGTGTGTTTTTTGTATCCTGCTATCCATTTTTCCAGTGGTTGGTAGCTGAACTGGGAATCAGCCTGCAAGGAGATCAGCTAAAAGTAGTTGGATCTTTATGTGCGTTATAATTAGGGCTGTTACTGATTAAAATTTTCGTGTTCGAATAATCGATTTTTTTTTTAAATCGATTAATCGACTAATTTCGATTAATTATAACGCACATGAATCCAACTACTCTTAGCTGATCTCCTTGCAGGCCGATTCCCAGTGCAGCTACCAACCACTGGAAAAATCGATAGCAGGATACAAAAAACACACAAAGGCAGCGCTTGATGGGAATAGCATTAAAACTTTTATAGTCTTCAGGTAGGTAACAAAATAAATATTGCACTGGAGATAAAATCGATGTAGCTACATAAACTGTAAAAATGGTGCGAGTAATACCAAACGGTAGCAAAAGCAGTCATAAAAACATGTAGCTAAGTATGATACTGGTATAAAAATGTGTACAACGATACCACTGCTGAATCCAGATGAGAAGGGGCTAACATCAGTCCGTCAGCATGTTGATGTCCCGTGAAGGGAACGATCACAACTCCCCGTGGATGGCTGTAGAATCCCAGGTTGATAGAGGGAAGTGTAACAGCCCTTGCATGTGGCAGATAGTAAGGTCCCGCCGGCATGCAGATATGAAGGCACAGCATAGGAGCCCTTCAGATGGACACGGCAAGCCCAAAGAATTTTGATCGATCAAAAGAATTTTGATCGATCAAAAGAATTTTGATCGATCAAAACAATTAATCGATTAATCGAAGAATTAATAGTTAATTTCCACAGCCCTAGTTATAATTAATCGAAATTAGTCGATTAATCGATTAAAAAAAAAACAATTATTCGAACATGAAATTTTTAATCAGTAACAGCCCTAAATCATTTCAATTCCGATGGGAATCAGATGCTCTTCCCTATTTAGGTATTCATTTGACCTCATCTGTCAGTAAGTTGTACAAAGGGAATTATCCAGCCCTTTTTAAACGACTGACAGATGATTTGGGGAGATAAGAGACCCAGGGTGAATAGGAGCACTCTATATACGTTGAAGCGGAAAGGTGGACTTGGTCTACCAGATTTACTGAAATATTTCTATGCAGCCCAGGTGGCGCAACTCTCTATGTTCCATTCCCAAAAGGCGCAGGCCATATGGATGGCTTTGGAATCTTACTCTTGCCGTCCCAACCCAATTCTTCTCATATTTTGTGGCTCCCTATTAAGGAGCGACCTGCTATATTGTGCCCTACTTTATCTTTGTCTTTGGAAAAATGGGACAGACTCTCCAGATCTCAAAAATTCAAGTCTCCCCATTCTCCACTGGCACCTCTGCTTCAAAATAGAGCATTCACCCTGGGTCTCGCCCCCCTAGCGTTCGAATGGTGGACCAAAAAGGGTTTCATGCGCATAGCTGACCTTTGTGATCATAAGGGTATGCTGTCCGAACGGACTATGACTGACAAGTATCATATGCCTCCAGCAGAAAGTTATAGATTTGCTCAGATTTCACATTATGTGCAAACCCTTGCTCGAAAGAGCGACCTGGCAACCCTGACTTCCATGGAACAACTATGCAGTAATTATGATAAAATCAGGGGCCACTTATCTGCTATATATTCCATACTGCTGAGTGCATCGACGAAGCTGAACTATATGGTCCACTGGGAAACCGAATTGCAGGAAACCCTGGATTTGGACGAATGGCATAAGATAGCGGAGACAGCATCTTGTTCGCTCATTAATACTTCAATAATAGAGGCAAATTATAAGGTTCTGCTGAGGTGGTATATGGTGCCGGTCAGACTGGCAATTTTTGTGTCGGGGGCTACCCCGCTATGCTTTAGGGGATGTGGCCAGGTTGGTACCACCTATCACATTTGGTGGACATGCCCCAAAGTTAGGAGGTTTTGGATCAGGGTATATAATTTAATTTACTACCTCACTCAGATAAACCTGATTAAATCAGCCAAGCAAGCGCTACTGGGGAGCGGAGTAGTTGAGGCCTCCAAGTCTCGCAGGCGACTTTTGACATTTATATTCATTTCAGCCAAAATAACCATTGCTAGGAACTGGAGATCGGCTGCCCTACCATTCGAACAGCTTAAGGGTAAATTGTCTTGGTTGATGCTAAATGAACGGTTGACTGCATTGGCTCAAGATAAAATAAAACTATTTCATAAAGTGTGGGACCCATGGCTTCATTACCTTACGAATGACCCCAGGTTGCTTGCAGCTTAGCTTTAGCTTTCACTTAAGGGTATTCGAGTGCTGAATTGGGGCTCCTTCCCCCCCTTCCCCTCTCCCCCTTCTTGACTATTCTTTCCTCGCTTTGTCTTCTCCCTTCTTTTTCTTTGCCTCTATTTTCTTTTTGTTTGTTTATTCTTGGAGTTGGATCCAGACCTTAGAGGTTTGTGCGGCTCCCTGTTTTCTTTGGCTTGTTAGTTCCTAATGGACCGTTGTCAGTCTGAACTGATCTGAGAGTTGCCCGCACAGTCTGAGGAGTTGAGCCCCCCCCGACAAGCAGATGGGGGGACAGCTCTTCTAGGCGGGCGGCTCACTTGACCTGACCTGGAATGTAAAGAAGGGCCTGTGGTTCTGAGGAGCAGTAGACTAATATGGGATATTAGGAAGTGCTATTATGTTCCAGTCCATGCTTGAGTTTTTTCTTTCATTTTTATGGATGCTATGACATGGACCCCTGAACGCCGGGACCCTAAATGTTTGAATCCCAAGTGCTGTATTGAGACTGTACAATGCTATGTTGTGACTTTTATACTTTTTGTATGGCAAAACTTTAATAAAAATATTGAAACATAAAAGCCTGTGAAAGGACCCAAGAATTCCTGGCATCAAGGAGAAGGATCATTATTGGTTGGCAACCCTCCTTGACCACCGTTACAAGGGGAAAGTCTCGGAACTCATCCTGCCCTCGCAGAGGGAGCACAGGATGAAATATCTTGAGGACACCTTAAAAAGGAGTTTATGTAACACCTTTCCAGACTCTGGTAGGTTACAGTCTCATGGAAAAGGTAGTTTTAAGGCTTCTGTTGGTCAAAGGAGGAGTGATGGAGAAGGGGCCGCCAAAGTGATGCATTTAAAAAACATTTTAGTCCTCGGTGCCCAGGGCTGTCAACTTCCTCATCCCATCGGCAGCGCCCAGTGTTGTAACTAACCAGTGTTGCCACCCCCAAATAAACGGCGTTAGGTAACGTAGCCACTTTTTGGGGTAACGAGTAATCTAACTGATTACTCTTCCCCTCATGGCACCGCCGTTCCCATTACTTGGGCGGCGTTACCCTAATTACATCTACTCGCCGCAGCCGCCGCGAGTAGATGTAATGTAACATTAACTAACTGCAAGCCGCCGTCTGCCTACCTGATCAGCGTGTCATGCAGACAGACGGCGGCCATTGCAGTGTTCAAAGGCCGCGCCTCCCGAGTCCTCATCGTCTGTGATAGGCGGAACACTCAATTTCCCAGCAGGCAGTGTTCTGCCTATCCCGGACATCCTCTCATGCTCATCTGTGTTATGAGGATGAACGGATGTCCGTGATAGGCGGAACACTGAATTATGGGAAATTGAGTGTTCCGCCTATCACAGACGAGGAGGACTGGAGGAGGCGCGGCTTTTGAATAATGGAATGGCCGTCGGGAGTCGGGACGCCGCCAATCTGAGGCTCAGTGAGACATGGGCACAGTGAAGCACGGGCACAGTGAGGCAGGGGCAGAGTGAAGCATGGGCACAGTGAGGCATTGGGCACAGTGAGGCATGGGCACAGTGAGGCATGGGCACAGTGAAACACAGGCACAGTGAGACATGGGCACAGTGAGACACGGGCACAGTGAGGCATGGGCACAGTGAAGCATGGGCACAGTGAAGCATGGGCACAGTGAGGCATTGGGCATAGTGAAGCATGGGCACAGTGAGGCACGGGCACAGTGAGGCATTGGGCACAGTGCAGCACGGGCACAGTGAGGCATTGGGCACAGTGAGGCATTGGGCACAGTGAAGCATGGGCACAGTGAAGCATGGGCACAGTGAGGCATGGGCACAGTGAAGCACGGGCACAGTGAGAAACGGGCACAGTGAGACACGGGCACAGTGAGGCATTGGGCACAGTAAAGCATGGGCGCAGTGAGGCATGGGCACAGTAAGGCATGAGCACAGTACCAATATTATTTATTGTTATCCCTCCTATTATTTTTATACACTGAAAAAATTTAATATATACAGTGGGGCAAAAAAGTATTTAGTCAGCCACCAATTGTGCAAGTTCTCCCACTTAAAAAGATGAGAGAGGCCTGTAATTGTCATCATAGGTATACCTCAACTATGAGAGACAAAATGTGGAAACAAATCCAGACAATCACATTGTCTGATTTGGAACTATTTTTTTTGCAAATTATGGTGGAAAATAAGTATTTGGTCAATATCAAAAGTTCATCTCAATACTTTGTTATATATCCTTTGTTGGCAATGACAGAGGTAAAACGTTTTCTGTAAGTCTTCACAAGGTTGTCACACACTGTTGCTGGTATGTTGGCCCATTCCTCCATGCACATCTCCTCTAGAGCAGTGATGTTTTGGGGCTGTCGCTGGGCAACACGGACTTTCAACTCCCTGCAAAGGTTTTCTATGGGTTGAGATCTGGAGACTGGCTAGGCCACTCCAAGACCTTGAAATGCTTCTTACGAAGCCACTCCTTCGTTGCCCGGGCGGTGTGTTTGGGATCATTGCTGAAAGACCCAGCCACGTTTCATCTTCAATTGCCTTGCTGATGGGAGGAGGTTTGCACTCAAAATCTCACGATACATGGCCCCATTCATTCTTTCATGTACACGGATCAGTCGTCCTGTTCCCTTTGCAGAGAAACAGCACCAAAGCATGATGTTGCCACCCCCATGCTTCACAGTAGGCATGGTGTTCTTTGGTTGCAACTCAGCATTCTCTCTACTCCCAAACACGACGTGTTGTGTTTCTACCAAACAGTTCTACTTTGGTTTCATCTGACCATATGACATTCTCTCAATCCTCTTCTGGATCATCCAAATGCTCTCTAGCAAACCTCAGATGGGCCCCGACATGTACTGGCTTAAGCAGGGGGACAAGTCTGGCACTGCAGGATCTGAGTCCCTGGCGGCGTAGTGTGTTACTGACCGTAGCCTTTGTTACGTTGGTCCCAGCTCTCTGCAGGTCATTCACTAGGTTCCCCCGTGTGGTTCTGGGATTTTTGCTCACCGTTCTTGTGATCATTGTGACCCCACGGGGTGAGATCTTGCGTGGAGCCCCAGATTGAGGGAGATTATCAGTGGTCTTGTATGTCTTCCATTTTCTAATTATTGCTCCCACAGTTGATTTCTTCACACCAAGCCGCTTGCCTATTGCAGATTCAGTCTTCTCAGCCTGGTGCAGGTCTACAATTTTGTTTCTGGTGTCCTTCGACAGCTCTTTGGTCTTCACCATAGTGGAGTTTGGAGTGTGACTGTTTGAGGTTGTGGACAGGTGTCTTTTATACTGATAACAAGTTCAAACAGGTGTCATTAATACAGGTAATGAGTGGAGGACAGAGGAGCCTCTTAAAGAAGAAGATACAGGTGTGTGAGAGCCAGAAATCTTGCTTGTTGGTAGGTGACCAAATACTTATTTTCCACCATAACTTGCAAAAAAAATATATTTCCAAATCAGACAATGTGATTGTCTGGATTTGTTTCCACATTTTGTCTCTCATAGTTGAAGTATACCTATAATGACAATTACAGGCCTCTATCATCTTTTTAAGTGGGAGAACTTGCACAATTAGTGGCTGACTAAATACTTTTTTTCCCCACTGTATCATCCTTCTACCGCCCCGCCCCCGCGTATATATAATATAACCAATATAGTTACTTTGCTGAGTAACTAATTACTTTTTCAATGTAGTAACTGAGTGAGTAACTCCATTACTTTTTGGAAGAAGTAATTTGTAACTGTAACTAATTACTTTTTTAACGTAAGATGAACAACACTGGCAGCATCTGCATCATATGGTGGAAGGTTATCTAGGGGTGAAAACAGACATGATGAGCTTTCCAGTAGACGACCCATTGAGTTACTGGGTCATGAGAATAGACCACTGGCCAGAACTTTCCCAGTATGCAACTGAGCTGCTGGGCTTTCCTGCATCCAGCATGCTTTCCGAATGGGCATTCAGTGCTGCCAGAGGTTTGTGACAGATAAAAGAGCACATCTAGCCACACACTCTGTTGACCAGCTGACATTTGTCAAACTGAATCAGTCCTGGATTAGCAGCAGCTATCAGGTCCCTGATGCCGATGTTGCTGATTAAATGTTTTTGGAATTTGGAATCTCTGCAAGACTGTTTAGGCTGCCTAGCTTTGTGGGTGTTGATTTTATCTTGAAGTCATTTTTGGTATAGTTTTATGGGCACAATTAACACCCAAGGACCAATTTTGCCACACCTGTTTGACACATATAATTTTAATTTTTTACAGAAAGGCCATATCTTGCTTTCATCAAGATTACCTCTATAGGGTTATGGTGTGTGAAGGCACTACCAACACCCAAAGCCCAATTTTTCCGCACCTCTTTGACAGGTGCATATACTTAAATTTTTTTACAGAAATTACAATTCTTGCTTTCATCAAGATTACCCCTAGCCATTTTCTGCTCTCCGGCCGTGTGTTCTTGGAGCATTGTGCTGGGAAATTATTTCTTCCTTTCACTGGTCTGTAGATCAGCGGCAGCTTCAGTGGCAGAATGAGTTTGTCACTAAACCCAAGACCATTCATTATTGGCCTTACTGGTAAGCCAGTAATGGTGAAACTGAAATGGGGTATGGAATACAAGGGATACATGATCTCTGTGCATGGCTACATGAACATGCAACTCGCCAGTACAGAAGAGTATATTGATGGGGCATTGTCTGGACATCTTAGAGAAGTTCTAATAGGGTGTAATAAGGTATATTATATACGAGGACTAGAAGAGGATAAATAAGATGGCGAGATGAGAGAATAAAGCAATTTCCACATTAGTTTTGTAAATTTATTTTGAAACTTCTATTTGAGGTTATTGTTGGGCATTGATTTTGTATGTTTTGTTAAGAAAAATAAATATAATTTTTTTTCAAGAGTACCTCTATAGGGTTACAGTGTGAAGGCACCACCAACACCCAAAGCCCAATTTTTCCACACCTGTTACTTCTATCCAAAGTCTGCGAAAGAGACACCAGACTTTATCCAAAAAAAATTGTTAATCTTGGTCTGAGTGTACTATAATTTGGCTTCTTCACACAAGTTTAGCTCACTGTGGGGCAAAAATGTGTTTATTTCCATCCAAAGTCTGCCAAAGAGACACCAGAATGTATCCAAAAAATCTCTAATCTTGTTCCGAGTGCACTAAATTGTGGCCTCATCATACAGACTGGCTCCCCAAGCTGTTGTTTACAAAATAAAGAAAGCTTGCAGGGAAAATCAATTTAAATTATTATTTTTTTCTTTATATATGCCAGTATTGCTGCAGCAGGTTCTATACATGGTACAGAGTCCCCACTTTACAGGAAGACCCAGGCATTATATTAAAATAAATTTTCATTTTTATTGTTTCACTTTAAGCATCATTAAATTCACAGCTCCTTTAAAAAAAAATATGTTTTCATTGATACATGTCCCCCAGGGCAGTACCCGGGCCCCCATTTTATGGCCAATAACTTGTATATAAAAAAAATGGGCACTTTTGATTTTTCAAGTTCGGGTCCCATAGACTTTTAATAGGGGTCGCAGTTTGCGATGTTTGAGAGTTCTGGTGTGAACAAAACCAGGGGGCATTCGACCCAACTCTACTTATGGGTCACTTTGGCCTGCTAACGCCTCAGAACAATTCCTCAGTAGACCATTAAAAACATCTCTGCCCCTTCCGCTCCAATGTTCCTTTTCTGTTGTCTCTCCAAACAGCCTTTCAAGTGTCAAGGGTGGATGATTCCTTGTTTGGTGTTAAATCCTCTGGTTACCACATTCAGACACAGGCTCATGATGGATGATCTTTTTTTACCTACCTATTTTTTATTCTAATGCCGCGTACACACGATCATTTTTCCCGTCGGGAAAAATGACATTTATTTTTTTCGCCGAGAAAAACGATCGTCTGTGGGCTTTATGCCGTTTTTCTCGTTGAGAAAAACGGCAGGAAAAACGACGAGAAAAATTAGAACATGTTCTAAATTTTCTCATCGTTTTTTCCATCATTTTTTTCCGCGGCAGTTTTCCCATAGGGAGACACTGCCGCGGAGCCCACAGACGGTCGTTTTTCTCGACAAAGAAAAAAATGACGGGAAAAGTAGGATTTTTAAAACAGCTTACCTGTAAAATCCTTTTCTTGGAGTACATCACAGGACACAGAGCAGCATAGTCATTACTATGTGGGTTATATAGAATTACCTTCAGGTGCTGGCACTGGCAACTTCCAAAACAGGAAGTACCCTCCCCTATATAAGCCCCTCCCATCCGGGAGTACCTCAGTTTTGTAGCAAAGCAATACGTGTCCCCAAAAGAGGGGTGGGAGCTCTGTGTCCCGTGATGTACTCCAAGAAAAGGATTTTACAGGTAAGCTGTTTTAAAAATCCTACTTTCTTGTTCATACATCACGGGACACAGAGCAGCATAGTCATTACTATGTGGGACGTCCCAAAGCAATGCCACATGAGGGGGGGGATACACCATACATAAGCTGGGCGCCATCAGGCATGAGGATCTTTTGCGGCCTGCAACACACTGCGCCCAAAGGCGACATCCTCCTGACTTCTCACGTCCACCTGGTAGAACCTAGTAAACGTGTGTACTGAAGACCATGTTGCGGCCTTACAAATTTGCGCCAGGGAGGCCTGGTGATGCACTGCCCATGAAGTTCCAACTGCTCTCGTGGAGTGCGCCCTAACTTTGAACGGAGGCGGTCTACTTTTAAAGCCATAGGCTTGTATTATGACCTGTCGAATCCACTTGGCTAAAGTAGATTTTGATGCTGCCTGACCCTTTCTGGGGCCTTCCGGCAGAACAAACAGAGAATCCGTTCTACGAATCTGAGCAGTGGCTTTTAGATAAGCTTTAACTGCTCTTACTACATCCAAAGAATGCAATAACTTTTCCTCTACCGAGCTTGGTTTGGGGAAAAAAGAAGGAAGAACCACATCCTGGTTCAAGTGAAACCTCGATACCACCTTAGGAAGAAAGGCTGGGTGAGGACGTAATACTACTCTGTCCTTATGGATAACCAGATATGGCTCTTTACAGGACATGGCGGCTAATTCCGACACTCTTCTAGCCGAGCATATGGCTACTAAAAATATCAATTTCCTGGTGAGTAGAACCAAGGAAATGTGCCGCAAAGGTTCAAATGGCTGCTTCTGCAGAACCGACAGAACCCAATTTAGATCCCATGGGCATATGGGAGCCTTAATCAGTGGAATAATACGAGTCACACCTTGCATAAAGGATTTGACAAGTGAATGCATAGCCAGGGGCCTTTGAAATAGTATTGACAAGGCCGAAACCTGGCCCTTGATAGTACTTAAGGCAAACTTCCTGTCTACAGCCCACTGCAGGAAGTCCAGAATTCTGCCTATAACGTACTTACGTGGATGCCATTTTCTGGCCTCGCACCAAGTGATGTACGCCTTCCAAACTCTATAGTAGATCTGCCTGGATACAGGCTTCCTGGCATTGATTATAGTTGATACCACAAAGTTAGAGAGACCTCTCTTCTTTAGGATGTGGGAGTCAATAGCCAGGCCGTTAAACTTAGAGTTAGTAAGGAAGGGTGGTATATCGGTCCTTGCGAAAGCAGGTCCGGACGACGTGGAAGGGTCCAAGGACTCCCCACAGACATTTTGATGATCTCCGCGTACCAGGCCCTTCGGGGCCACGCTGGAGCCACCAGGATCACCGGCTTCTTCTCCAACCTGACTCTGCGAAGGAGTCGAGGCAACAATTGTAGCGGAGGGAATGCATATATCAGTCTGAACTGATCCCAAGGGAACACCAGCGCATCCGAGCCGCAAGCGAGGGGATCCCTTGTCCGGGAGACAAACCTGTCCACCTTTGCGTTGAATCTGGATGCTAGCAGATCTACATCCGGTGTTCCCCACCGCTGACATATTGCTCGGAAGACCTCGGGATGAAGGGACCATTCCCCTGGGCATAACTGTTGGCGACTCAGAAAGTCCGCCTTCCAATTCTCCACCCCTGGAATGAAGACAGCTGATATACATGGGACATGCTTTTCTGCCCATTCCAGGATGTGACTTACTTCCCTCTGGGCTGCACGACTCCTGGTGCCTCCCTGATGATTGATATATGCCACTGCTGTGGCATTGTCTGATTGAATTCTGACAGGGGACCCTTGGAGTCTGGATGTCCAGGCTACTAGGGCGTACCGGGCTGCTCGTATCTCTAAGAGATTGATGGGCAGGGTTTTTACTACATTTGACCATCTGCCCTGGAGAGACCATTGGTCCAGTACTGCCCCCCAGCCTGTAAGGCTGGCATCTGTAGTGACCACCTTCCAAGATATCGGGCTGAAGGGTTTTCCCTTCTGGAGATTCTGGGGGATCAACCACCAGCAGAGACTCTTCCGAACGGAAGGGGACAAAGCCATCGGGAAGTCTAGAGCCTGAACTTTTCCGTTCCAGGCTGACAATATGGCCCTTTGTAAATTCCTTGAGTGGAATTGGGCGTATGGCACAGCTTCGAATGATGCTACCATCTTTCCTAGCAGCCTCATGCACAGGCGTATGGACGGCTGTCTTTTTGCACAAAGCAGACGGACCAAGCCCCTCAAAGAGGATACCTTGTCTAGAGGTAAGAAAATCTTCCTCTGGTCTGAATCCAGCCGTAGCCCTAGATATACCAGGTTTTTCACTGGCTGTAGGGCTGACTTGTCCAGGTTGATGACCCAACCGTGAGATTCTAGATACTTGATTGTATCGATAATTACCACTTCTAGCTTGGCAACTGAGTGGTCCATCAACAACAGGTCGTCTAGGTATGCCATTATCGTTACACCCCGTGTTCTTAGATCGGCCAACAGTGGGGCCAGAATTTTTGTGAACACTCGTGGTGCTGTGGCCAGACCGAATGGTAAGGCTCTGAACTGAAAATGGCGCCCTTCTACTGCAAAGCGTAGGAATTTTTGATGACCTGGAAAGATGGGAACATGCAAGTAAGCATCTTTGATGTCGATCGAGGCTAACCATTCCTCCCCTTGTAGGGCAGCGGTGACCGATCGGATCGACTCCATCCGGAAAGACCGGACGTTTAGAAATTTGTTTAGACTCTTTAGGTCCAATATGGGTCTTATGTCCCCGTTTGGCTTCGGGACTGTGAAAAAGGTTTGAGTAGAAACCCAACCCCCACTCTTCCATAGGAACCTCCATAATTACTCCTTGGAGCAATAGTTGTTCTAACGCCAATAGGAGAGACCGTCTTTTCAGAGGGTCTCTTGGCATGCCTGACCACATAAAATGGGACGGAGGAGACTCTTTTAACTCCAACTTGTATCCCAGAGTTACCGCAGAGAGCACCCATCTGTCTTTGATCGTCTCCCGCCAGGTCTCTGCGAACAACTGAAGTCTTCCCCCCACCCGTTTGAGTGGGGGCAGCCCTTCATAGGCTTGACTTGGAGGCTGGTTTAGTACCTCTTCGGATCCAGGGCTTTTTATTACCCTGTGGCTGTCCCTGATTTTTACCTCCTGAGTTTGACCGAGGAGGCCGTCGGAACTGCTTAGTAGCAGATGTCGCAGGGATAGGAGAGGTAGTCCTCTTAAAAGATGGACCCCTAGACCTCTTCTTACTCGGCAAGAGAGTACTTTTACCACTGGAAATCTTCTGGATATACTTATCCAGGTCTTCGCCAAATAGGCGTTCCCCATGAAATGGGAAGCTAACTAAGAGCTTCTTACAGGGAGCTTCAGCAGACCAGTTTTTAAGCCACAGAAGCCTACGCATATGTACCAAAGACAGCGTGAGGCGGGAGGCCTAATGGATAGAATCCTTGATGGCGTCAACCGCAAAGCATAATGCTCTAGGCAGATCAGCCAGAGCCTGGGCCTGTTGGTCTGGCAAATCCCTCAGGACCATTTTCATTTGATCCTTTAAAGCTTGGCAGACCCCAATAGCTGCCACTGCTGGCTGTGTAACAGCCCCTGCTGTGGAAAAAGCAGATTTTAATAAAGATTCCAATTTTTTATCCACTGGATCTTTGAACATTTGAACATTATCTACTGGACATGTCAGTGATTTGTTCACAGAAGAGATGGCTGCATCCACCGTAGGAACATTCCATCTCTGGGTGAACTTTTCCTCCATGGGATAGATCACCGGAAACCTTTTAGGCGGAACAAATAGTTTATCAGGATGTTCCCAGTCCTGGTATATAAGTCCTTCCAATAATGGATGTATTGGAAAGGAGCAATTAACCTGGGGAGCTTTTAGCGACCCCAATGAGGAGACAGCAGTAGTTGATGGTTCAACAAGAGGCATTTTAAATGCAGATCGAACCATGTCAGTTAGGGTCTGGACCCACAATCTTTCAGTCTGTGATGCTGAAAATGGTTCATCTACTGTCGATTCCTCAAAAACAGAGCTAACCTCCTCCTGATCCCCTTCAGGTAGGTCGGTCCCTTCCTGGGACTGTTGCTCTGCCAACAGGCACTCTAATGGAGGTGATGGAGATCTGGCGCGCTTTCTTTCCTGTAGAGAAGAAGCGATCAATGCAGCCAATCTCTGCTCCAATCCCTCCAGAGTTGAGGAAAAAACCTCCTCTGTTATATATGCAGGAGCAGGTGGACTGAGGACAGCCGCAGTACCTGGCACTCCCGGGGGTTCCTTATGGGTATTAACCTCTGATTTCTCAGGGGAGGAGGGTGCAGATGACTGCTCCAGATCCTCAGAGCCCGATGGAGACCCCCTACACTTCCTGAGAGGTATATCTCGGAGTTTTTTAGGCGGCATATTCCTTAGTTCAAAGCTGAGGTATTCCAGCCGCAATACACCCCTTACTGAAATAGTCTAATGCAATTTGCTGCTATGTACATCAGTGGGTGTCTACTAATGCGTCTTTCTGGGGATGCCTGTATCAACCGCCCGCTGTAAGCCCCTATACCATGCTACCAGCTCCTTTTCATGCTCTGTGTCCATAGCAAGCAGCGTGGACTGAGTCCTTTTATCTTGCTGGGACGCCCACGCATGCGCAGAAGCGCTGGGCGCACAGAGCGCGTCATCCGCCAGGCTCCGCCCCCTTTTTTGAAGCTAAACCTTATAAAAAGAAAGCATGTGTGCGCGCGCGCGCGTGCACGTGTGCGCTCTTGGCACCATGTAGGGAGAGGAGCCAGGGTCCCTGTTTTACCAGGACTCGGGGATGGAAGGAAACTACTTGGCAGCATGACAGAGGAATGCAGCTTCCCTGATAGAGAGCTCACTCATCTGCCTGGACTTTCACCATGGAAGGAATAGTCCCAAGAAAAAAGACGTTCCACAGCGGCCTCTAGTGGACAAACACAGGTACCGCACTTTTGTGTTTTTTTTTTTTTTTAAACCTCCTTTATGAAAAACATTTCCAGGTTTACAGTTTTTTAAAACTTCCCTTATGAAAAAACATTTCTAGGATTTCTTAGGCATATACAGCTATTAGCGGGAATACCCTTTAGGTAACAGGCAGAAAGACATATTAGGCTTGGGGGTCCCCTCAATAGAACCAAGTTCCTGAGGGGCCCCCACTTACCTTTTCCCCGCCGCAGGACTTTGTTTGGTCCACAGAAGCCCAAACTTCACCTCTCACGGCAGGCATTGTACTAGACCTTCAGGGACCGGGTTCCCAAGGATTCCACTCCCCTGGACCTGTATAGCACCCTGCACAGATAGCCTCTTGGTTTTGGGTATGACCAGAGCTCTGGATCCCAGGGTCCAGCCCTCCTAAGAGAGGCATTACAGGCAAAACCCTGCTCTTCTCTGCAAGGCCCGGGTACCGACCATTTAGCTATGAAGCTTTTTTGGTCGGATCCGGAATAGCTTGCTAAGGCCCAGAGAACCTGTACACAAGCCCAGATGAATACATGTTAACCTTGGCCAACACCTTAGACACTGGCAAAAAACTGAGGTACTCTCGGATGGGAGGGGCTTATATAGGGGAGGGTACTTCCTGTTTTGGAAGTTGCCAGTGCCAGCACCTGAAGGTAATTCTATATAACCCACATAGTAATGACTATGCTGCTCTGTGTCCCGTGATGTATGAACAAGAAAACGGTCGTGTGTGGGGGAAAATGCCGTTCCCTCGTTTTTCTTTTTTTTTCATGTCGTGATTCACGGCGGTGTTTTCACCGCCGTGAATCACGATCGTGTGTACGCGGCATAAGTCTCACCTTTTTTTTTTTTTTTTGTGCTCTTCTGCTCTTCTGCGGGTCAAGGACTTGCGGTGTCCTGTGGAAATAGCTGGGGCAAGACTGGCAGACTGAGTATCTGCTTCTGCCCCCAGGCTAGAATATTTCACTTTCAATAATTTTTAATTGAAAACGTTTCACGCAGTTACAGAGTAATATATTGATCTTATTCAGTGTTAATAGGTTTACAATAAAATATGAATATTTTTTTGAATACCATGTACTAATCTTTACTTGTAATCATTTCCTTCTAACGTTTGTTGGTATAGGGAGGGTGCATGGTCTGCACTTTGAATCTGCAGTTGAAGAGAAAGAGGAAAAGAAAAGAAAAACAAATGGCAAAGACAGTGAAAATCAGCTAAGAGTGAACCAAAAGATAAAGTCCACACAAGCATACGGGAAGAGGATAGAGCGAGCTAGAATATTTTAAGCAGCTATGGCCACAACTGCATACTGTTGTCCCTGTTGGCTGTCTATCTCCCCGGGTCTTTACTCCTTCCATCTGTAGGTTGTAGTATTTATGGGGGGTGTCCTGCCTTGCAGACTTTTATCATGTGCTATTGTTTTATTCAACAGTCTTTTTGGTGAGTCACTGGCTCCTCCGGCCATTAGCATTTTTTCCTGCACTGGTAAGCTACAATTTTTGTCATTTGGCTGCTTTCCTGTTACTTCATATTGTTGCTAATTGGGTCTTTTCTTCCTAGGATGCACCATGAGTCCTTCTACTCCTGAGTCACAGGCATTGAGATATATGGAAAGACAGGGAAGAAATCTCCTGGTATACTGTTTACTTAAAAGTGTCTTATAGAGTACCTAATTTTTTTCAGGGGGAAGAGCCCTAAACCCAAAAAAAAAGAATGGTCGTGATCTGAAGAACATGTATTCGAAGAACATGTAGTCTCCTTCTCCTCACTGCTTCTCCCACAAGCACTGCTGCTGGTTTGGGTCTCTGGCACCATTCTCTCGTTCATCACGCCTCTCTAGTCCAACCGCTCAAGCTGACCTGTCCCTGAGAAGGCCCTAAACAGATTCATATTGGGCCTGTGGAGTTCCTGCCCTGCCATCTAAGCTCTTTTGGGAAAAGTGCTTCACAGAAATGTCATTAAATAGATTTGATTTGATCTTTTATCAATGAAACAGTGTCTGGGAGCTCAAGTCCCATTCAGGAAAAAAAAGAGAGATCTGCACCAGTGGTTCAGAACAGATAAGATCAGACAATGTGTCGGACTCATTGTTGTGGAGAACACTTGCAGAAAATACAGGCTGGAGTTTACAGAACGTAAGTGATTCACATCGCACATAGTAGAATTGCTTCCGGCAAAGGCCATTGCTTCAGGCAAAAGCCATTATCCCAGTCGCTATGTGGGACAGACATAAGGAATTATACTCTCCTATTTTTCTTGTTAAAAATTCCTCAGGGAAGTACAGGCTAGTTTGGGGCTAATAAAGCTACTGTAAACACCTCTATGAGAGTAGAGCACTTCAAAATGGAGTGCCTAGGTACAATAGCTTTGTTCTGCCTCTGCTCTACCTTGCCAGACACCACCAGCCACATCTTCAGCCACATTATTTTGATTAGAACTTTAAGATCCATAACGCACTTCAAGATATCTGGCTGATGGATACAACCATCTTTAACCCATGATGTTCTGGATTATTTAATTTTTGATATACACTCTCTATCAAACGGAGCTGTATTGAGGGGAAAGTACTATTTTACCTCTCCTCTATAGCTATGGTCTATATAGAGTTATACCACTAAGTTACACAATAAGACCATTTCACATTATACGGACCTCTGGCTGATGTCATTGACGTTTTCTGTTGCTTGTGCGCTGCTCTGACGGACATAGCTTTCTTTTAACTTTTCAGTTATGTTCTTCGTCTTTATGGGTGGCGCATCAACATTTGGGATATAAGCCACAGATCTGGAACCCGCAAGCCCTCTGTCCCTGAAGATCTGCATTTTGGTTTTCGAAACGCGTTGGAAGTTCTGGGCTTTTCCTTGCAGCTGGTTTCCATTTCTGTTCCCAATATTTGTGTTTGTTGAGTATATGCCCATGTTCATGTTGTTATATATTATCAATGTGCAATACATTTTGAATACTTTTTTACTATCAAACTGTGGCCCGGTCTAAAGTCCCAATCTGAGGAATTCATGTTCTGACTCTATGTATCAGGGATGTGGTCCACAATCAGTTTATGTAATTAGTTGCGGTAGAGGGTCTCTTTAAAAATAGCTTTCATCATACATCCACAAGATTGGAGGCTATTATAGGTCTACTTGATGCCTAACTTCCTGTTTCCATCACAGACAGTCATCAGCGATTTCTGAGGTTCACAATATTTCATAAACATTATCTGTTCCTGTGCCTACCTTCGGACTTGCTCAGCAAGGACACGCTCCAAGATTCTTCTGACAATAGTACCCTTGATTAATTTCAAAAGCATGAGGATTTTTCGCTACATTGATGATATCTTGATGCTAGCAACCTTGAGGGCCCTTCTTCTGTTGCACACACACAGATAGTGTTCGTGACTCTACCCAAATTAGGCTGGCTTACAAACAAACAAAAAAGATTAAGGAGTACCAGGGAATGAGATATTTTTGGAACAGAATCTTCCTATCTCTGCGTGAGCCTAATTGACCTCTTATTATCTACAATTCTAACAGTGACATGGGCACACTGGAATCTTCTACAAGGGTAAATTTGCTTGCTTTAACAATGGGACAAGTCCTCTCTGAATCATACCATCTTCCTTCCAAAGATAGTCAGGAAGAGTCTGGCATGGTAGATGCCCCAGCCAACCTGAACCAGGTCAGGCTCCTTAACTCTGGAAACTGGTTTACTGCTATGACCTATGCCAGTCTCTGGAGCTGGGGGGCATATTATTGGGGCCTTCATGCCCAGGACAAGTGACAAGATTCAGCCCCTACCCATTTTAACCTGTTGGAGTTCCAGGCAGCTCTGGGGGTAGTCAAGTATTTTCTCATTGTCATCCAAGGCCACTATGGCAGATTAAATTGGTTGTGAAGGCAGAAGGTTTTTTATCCCAATGCATTCTATTCATTAAGATAACAAAAATTCTGTGTACAGCAGCCCCCCTAACACTTACCTGAGCTCCAGCTCTATCCAGCGATGTTGCAAGAGAGACTCGGATGCCCGGGACTCCCCTCCTTATTTGCTAAGACAGCAGTGGAGCGCCATTGGCTTCCATTGCTGTCAAAGTCAGTGAGCCAATGAGGAGAGAGAGTGGGCAGGGCCTAGTCATGGATCCGTGTCTGAATGGACACACAGAGCTGCGGTTCGGGTGCCCCCATAGCAAGCTGCTTGCTGTTGGGGCATTTGTCGGGAGGGAGGGGCCAGGAGAGCCAAAGAGGGACCCGAGAAGAGGAAAAGAGCAAAATAATTTCACAGAACAGGTTAGTATGACACGTTTGTTATTATAAATGCAAAAAAAAAAAAAGCAAGACTTTACAATCACTTTAATGATGGATAACAAGGCATAAGTCGCTTATTTCTCTAACTAGTGGGGTACCAAAACTCCCTGTCTTCACATGAAGGTGGATACTTTTTCTTGGGCGCACTTTTATCTGCAGGATTTGACAAAATCATACCTTTCAGGACTGGAGAACTCCTCAGTCGACAATCTGAGTAGCACTTTATCAGCAGCAGCAAATGGTTGATGAATCACAAATATCTCTAGATAACTTCCTAGCAGTTGGGAAATACAAATGTTGACCTAATGGCATCTTCACCAGATTTTATTGCCAAGGAGCTCTGGGCCAGGATGTCTTATTGCTATCTTGAGTGTTTCGAATTGTGTACCTCTATTGAAGATTTAACAAGAGGGGGTCTCTGCAATTGTGATCCTGCTATTCTGCTAAAGAGTTCCATAAAATCAACACATCACAGGGTGTGGAGAAACTTTGACAATATTGCCCATGAAGAGGAATTGGAATTGTCACAATCCTTCAGTAGCCAACATCCTTTGTTGCTGCAATCAGCATTAGACTTAGGTTAAGGTTATACTAATCGAAAAGTTAAAATTTCATCACTTTCTGCCCTGACAGGTAATCATTAGACATCCTTTCCTCTGGTAGTAATGCTTCCCCAGGCAGCTTTGAAGATGAAGTCCCCAATTTGGTCATTATTCCCAAAATGGGATCTTCCCTTGGTTCTGAAAAGCCAAATTGAGGAGCCATTTTTCCTAAACAGTCACTTCATGCTTCTTATGGAATATATCTCTACATGCAGTCTTTCTCAGAGCCATAATTTCAGCAAGCAGAATTTCAAAACACTCCGGCTTTCACGTGTCCAAAACTATATTGCCAAGCTTTCTGGATAAGGTTGTTCTGAAGCTTTCTTCTTTTGTCCTTCCTAAGGAATCTATAGAATGTCAACCAAGCTCATCTTTGGAGAAAAGTTCTCACTCCTTCCATAGCTATCAGCCTGTCCTCGCTACCAGCTCTTTCATCCACCAGCAGTCTCTCTCTAACTGCCAATTCCTTCTTTGACAGAATACCTGTCCTTCTCTGCCATTTTCTTTCTCAGCCAACAGCCTGTCTCTGTGCACTACTACTTATTTTCCAGTCCCCCTGTGTGTTTCCAAGCATTCCTGCTGGATTGGACTGCATTGTCTATTAACCTGGATCCCAGGGTCGCAGCACTGCAAAGGACCCTTATCTGTATATCAGCCCTTAGTTCCCAGTGCCTATCTGCCCCTTCCCAAAATGTCTTTCTCAGCCAGAAGTTTGGCCCTCACCACTGTTTCCTCAGACAGGATGTGCCTGTGCTTGGCCTAACACACTACTTCATTCCCAGACACATGCTATTCTTTTTTTTTTTAACAAGAAATCACATGTTATTCTTAAAGCAGAACTCCAGCTTCATTATCGATCCATCTGCTCTCCGGGAGCTGTATATCCCCTGTGGGACAAGTAAGCTTGTTTCTTCTGTTGTGTGTCTGCGTTGGAAGGACTTTGTATTTACGGTGAGACATGGCCCAGGATGAGCCTCAGACAGGGAGTCAGCTCACTCACTGACCAATGACTCATACAATACAAAGGTGATTGTTTATCCCAGACCATCAGTGCAAGGAGCTCACATATTGGTGTGCTTTCTTTGTTCTGAAATGTGAATAGTTTCTGACAGCTTTGATGAAGTGCTCTGCCTCAATATCTTTGTGTGTAAAATTTTGCTGATCTGTCCATGTCTGGATGTGGGTAGAACCATATGACTGATGCATCATATTCTCTGGCTTCTGTTGTTCTTTTGTACGTTGCTCTGATCTTTTTTATGCTACCAATAAAATACACAATACCTATAGAAAATGACTAAGAACTAAATTTGGGTACATGCTGGTGACTTTAATAATCCACAGCTACTGATCACAAATGGGGATCTCAGCAGACAGAAATATGGCTCTGACATCCGTTTTACTGCTATCTTAATCTAGCCTTACTCAATACACTGTGGTTATGAGAAAACTTCAAGATTCTCCATAGCATTAAACCCACTTGTATTAGTACTTTTTTTCAAAATGTAATCCAAGTCAAAGCACAATGGAGGTGTCAGAGCTGGGATCTCATGAAAACTAATGTTATTAAAAGCAAGTGTGTGACTGAATCCATCAAACTTTACGCAAAAACTGAGTTAGGAGATATAATTGGACTTGAATCATTCACATCTGCCTTTGAGGGGTTAACAACCTAATATCTCTGCTAAAAATCAAAAAGCATGCATTTAAAATTGTTTGGTTGAAACTCACTTAACTGTAGATTTTGAAGGAGATCACAGAGAATACATACACTCTGTATGCACATTTTTTACCTCTGGGAGTGGTTGATTCTATTTTATATTTAAATGTAGCACCCTGCACTGTACATAGAGGAGGCAGGAATGCGACCGTAGCCCAGATTGCCTTGAGGAGGCTTTGTGCAGCATGGAATAGACTTAAAGTGGAGTTCCACCCAGAAAAAATTTTTTGCACAAAAAATAAAAAAAATAAATAAAAATAAATAAATATAGAAAACATTTTTTTTTTATACTCACCAGAAATACCCGTTGCTATGCGGAAGCCTGTAATCTGCCTCTTCCGTAACTGCGGTCTGTTTTCTTCCCCATCCTCTTCTAGTGAATGGGGCGCGCTGCTTTCTGGGAACTGTGTGTAATCCCAGAGAGCAGTCGCCCATTCACAGGTCGGTGCGAGACTCACGCATGCACAGTAGGAAACGGGCAGTGAAGCCGTAAGGCTTCACTGCCTATTTCCCTTAGTGTGGATGGCGGCGCGGGACCTGAACCGATCGAGGGATCGGCATCGGGGGGGGCCATTAGCGCGGGAGAGTAGGACAGGTAAGTGTCCTGATTAAAAGTCAGCAGCTACAGTGTTAGTAGCTGCTGACTTTAAAAAAAAGCATTTAATACTTGCAAAGTGAGTAGTGTTAATTTTGGAGAAAGTATGGGATGGTTAAAAACCACTATCATGTTTTTATTCTCTGTGTCCTGTCCCATAGAGACAACAGGAATAGGGAGGAAATCTCTCCAAAGTGATCCCCTCTTAGACAGCTGTCACCTGAAAAGCTGTCCCGGTTGGAAAATTTCTCTTTTATTTTTGTTCTAGTGACAACTGTAAAATTTTGGACATCCCAACATTTTCTATCCCAGTGACAGCGGTCACCAGGACAAATAGAGGGGGTTGTATTTCCCTAGTTGGGGCACAGACAGCAACAGAAACATGATATAGATTATAATCCTTCCCCACTCTGTCCAATACTTAGAAAAGCTTTGAATATGTATTAATTCTAAATCTCATACTCTTCAATAATGCCTAAAAGAGACACAGAGACTGTTTCTGACTCTTCTTTCTAAAAATGTTAGTTGCCATGCTGATCCTCTTTCTTCAATACTTTGAGTTACTTACCCAGAACAAGTATTAAGGTAAAGACTTTGAATTTTACTTTAACCTAATCATTAACCCTAACACTTACCTAATGTAACCCCTAGCGCAGTGATGGCGAACCTTGGCACCCCAGATGTTTTGGAACTATATTTCCCATGATACTCAACTACACTGCAGAGTGCATGAGCATCATGGGAAATGTAGTTCCAAAACATCTGGGGTGCCAAGGTTCGCCATCACTATCCTAGAGTAACCTATAAACTAATGTTAAAGGAAGGTACCTATGCGCCTACCAATAGGTACAACTAAACTAAACTAAAGTGCTATTATAAAGTGCTCAATACAAAGTGCTAATATATATAACTGATATAAACATATATGACATACAGCAGCTGACTTCTATAGTGCAACCAACACAAACAAATAATGTAAAAGAATGATGAAGCAGCGCTAAATGTCCGTGAACGATAATACAATAAAAACGTGCTATAAAAGTGCTAAAATACAAATAATAAATACAATAAAAGTGCTATGGAACATCAATACACAATAATATTAACTATTAATAAACGTGCATAATGTGCAAAAAATGCAAAAACATCCAAATTTTGAAGTGTCCCCAAAAAATGTAGAATAGATAGAAAGTTCACACATAAAGTGCTAATCTTCCAAAAAATGTAAAAATATCAGCAGCCAAGAGCAGGAAAGAAGGAAAGGAACAGGCGTGGGAGTCCAACTCATCACATCAAACAAAGGGAACCAGTAGGGAATCGGCATTAATGTACAATCCTCCCCCGTTGACACCAGCCTCTCACCTCACTGATGGACCCCAAGGGGTCAGATACAGCCTTAATGGATCTCCACTGCTCCGAATGATGAACTCCTAATCTTGTATGCAATCAGGGATTACTGCAACCTTTTCACCGCTTCCAACCGTGGTTTCTTAGGATATACCTTGCTCCAGGATTTCAGGAATAAAATAAAAGGGACTCCATGGTGAAGCAAGTAAAAAAAGGCAGGAAACTGCATTTATTTGAATTAAAATAACTTAAAAACAGATATAAAAACCATGAGGCAAATAAAAAACGCCAAAAAACATCAATGGAGTACACACTTCCGGTTCACGGCCGTAAACCGGAAGTCAACGTCACTAAGCTCCTCCTCCCGACGCGTTGCGTCACTACTCACGTGACTTTATCAAGGGCGTAGGAGACAAGTGACTATTTTGAGCTTAAATACTTCCTGGTAGTCATAGAGACCATATGCAAATTAATGACAAGCAAAGGGTTCTGGGAAATTGGCCAGATCAGTCCAAAAGTCTCACTAATCTGGACCATTTCACAACACCATGGTATAAAAGGAGGCTGAACATCCTTAAAGGTAAACCAATAATATTATGAATACAATACAATCAAGACGTCAGGAAAACAAAAACAAACCTAACTAAAAAGAAAAAAAATTATATATAGAAAAATATATACATATAAAAAAAGATAAAAATAAAAATAAAATATATAATAAGTGAAAAAAGTAAACAATGAATATAAAATTAAAAATAAAATAAAAATAAAATAAAACAAAAAATAATGAAAAATCAATACAATAGTGAAAAAATGAAGATCATTATAGAAAAAAAGAGAAAAAAATATAAAGAGATAAAAAAATATATAAAGAAAAGGGGGAGGGGGGGGGGTTAAAGAAAGAGAAAAAAGACTGGAAATGAAAAAGGTGAGGAAAGAAAAAGAAAGAAAGTGGGGAGGAGAGAAAAAAAAAAAGAATCTCAACGAAATAACATATCAATAGACATACATATCTAATAATTAGAAATAAAACAGTTCAAATCGAACTCAATGTTAAGGCCTAGAGGGGCAAATGACTGTAGCTCAAAAATCCAGCGAGACTCAGCTTGGCTAAAGGTGATATCTTTATTGCTTCCTCTCCAATGGTGCCTATATTTTTCAATGCCCCAAAAAGAGAGGGAGCTGGGATCTTTTCCATGGAACTCAGCAAAATGTCTAGATACACTATGCTTAGGGAAACCGGATTTGATATTTTGAACATGCTCCCTCAAGCGTTTCCAGAGGGGCCTTTTTGTTCTGCCCACATATTGGAATTTGCATGAGCACTCCAACATGTAAACAGCTCCCTCAGTCTTACATGAAATTAATTCCTTAATGGCATACTTCTTTCCCGTAGAGGTGGCTACAAACTCATCTTTTTTAGTTTTCTTGAATTTTGTATGCCTGCAGGCATAGCAATATTTGCATGGATAAAAACCCTTTCCTTCAAAGAAGGAAAAAGGTTTCTTCATGGGAGGATCCAAAACATTTTTTGCTATGATATCACGGAGGGTAGGGGCTCTTCTGTATATGAATTTTGGAAATGGAGGTAATACTTGGGTCAAATGACGATCAGCTTTTAGAACATTCCAATGTTTCCGGATAATGGACTCTAATTTCTTGAACTGAATGTTATAATCAAGGATCAGTGGAATCTCTGCATAGTTCAATTCTTCTTTTTCTTTATTTCTGAGAAGATTTTGTCTTTCTATATTACCTACTTCATTGATCTTCTTTTGGAGAAAAATCTGATCATATCCCTTATCCTGAAATCGCTCTCCAATGAATTCAGCTTGCTGTCTGAACTCCGACTCTGTAGTACAATTTCTTCTCAGCCTTACTAGCTGTCCCTTGGGAATATTCATTAACCAGGGTCCATGGTGGCAGCTGTCGGTGGGAAGATAACTATTTCTAGCCACCGTTTTAAAGAAGGTTCTAGTTTTAATAGTTTTTTCTTCTTGCCAGATTTTTAAATTTAAAAAATTAATCCTTGATTCATTTATATTCCAGGACAACCTGATATTTTTATCATTTATTTCTAATTCCTGGCTGAATTGTATCAGGCTCTCTTTCTCTCCTTTCCAGATTAAAAATATATCATCGATATACCGCTTGTACATAATCAGTTGGGTAGGTCTGTTTTTCTCTGTTTGCACTTCAAACTACTATATTCCCTTAGGGCCCATCTGGTGGCTGATAGAGCATCTTCATGACTGATGTTGGTGTATAATGAAGCTACATCCGCTGTAGCAAAATAAATTGGTTCATTATCCAGGGTAGTAGCTTCTAGTAGTTGAATAAGGTGCTTTGTGTCTTTCAAGTAAGATTTTGTTTCTTTTACTACTGGTTGCAGAAATGAGTCAAGATACTCTCCCAATCTTGCTCCCACTGAATTAATCCCATTTACAATGGGTCTGCCGGGTGGGTTTTCCTTATTTGTATGTACTTTTGGCAGAATATATACCACTGGTATCCACATTGTATTAGGGACCAAATATATTGCTTCTTTTTCTTTCAAGAATTTTTTCTCTTGACCTTTTTCTATCAATTTACCCAAATCCTTTTTGTATTGTAAAGTGGGATCACTCAGCAGTTTCTGATATGTACAATTATCTTCAAGCTGTCTCTCCATTTCTTTCTTATATACCGTATATACTCGAGTATAAGCCGAGATTTTCAGCCCTTTTTTTTGGGCTGAAAGTGCCCCCCTCGGCTTATACTCGAGTCAGTGTACCTGTAAATATTAAGAGGCTGCGGGCGTCCATCATTTAAAACTCGCGGTCTCCTCCTGTCTCTTCCGTGATAGGCGGAACTCTGTCTGCTGAGAATCGCCTATCACGAACGTTCTCTCATCCTCACCCATCCCAACAGACACTGTGTTCAGTGTTCCGCCAATCACGGATGCCTTTTCATCCTCGGACAAGAGGACGTCCGTGATTGGCAGAACACTGATCACACTGTCTGCTGGGAAAATTAGTCTGAGGTTACGAGAACGTCCGTGATAGGCTGAACTGTGTCAGCTGAGAAACGCCTATCACGGAAGGGACCAGGAGGAGACCGTGAGTTTTAAACAATGAATGGACACCTGCAGCCTCTCAATTTCAAGGTACAGTGACGACGGGTACATTGACAATGGGCACAGTGAGTATGGGCACAGTGAGTATGGGCACAGTGAGAATGGGCACAGTGACGACGGGCACAGTGACGACGGGCACAGTGAGGTTGCAAATGGGCATTGTTGACCCTCTGCATTCTCACCCTCGGCTTATACTCGAGTCAATACGTTTTCCCAGTTTTTTGGGGTAAAATAAGGTCATCGGCTTATACTCGGGTCGGCTTATACTCGAGTATATACGGTAGATCCTTAGATAAAATAACGATGGCCCCTCCTTTATCCGCTGGTCTTATAACTATATTTTTCCTCTCTTCTAATTGCTTTATTCCCTTTCTTATTTCCATCGGATCCCACGCTTTCTTAACTTGTAATTTGTTTAGATCTTGTGTCACCATTCTTTTGAAAACATCTATGTGTCCTTCATTTCCAGGTGGCGGATTAAAAAGTGATTTGTTTTTCAAAGTGCTATGTGCATACCGGTCAGGCTTGATCGCATTCCTTGACACATCACCTGGTTATGATAACATATATATATATATTTTTTTTATATTTAGTTTCCTGGTGAATTTTTGTATGTCCACATACGCATTAAATGTATTAAAGTTTTTCTTGGGCGCAAATTTCAATCCTTTATCCAAAGTTCTCATTTCTTCTTGAGTCAAAGTAATGCCACTAATGTTAATAATACCACCTCCTATGGTTTTCTCTTTCCTCTGTTTTTTCATTTTTTTTTAAGCCTCCTCTGCATCCTCTCATCTTTCTTTGTTTTACTTCCTCCTTGTTTCCGGTCTCGGGGATCTTCTTGGGGATCTCCTTCCTCCGTTTCCTACATCATGATTTCTTAGGGGTCTTGGATAACGCTCTTCTAAAAAACGCTAGGAGTTATATTCATAATTCTCATGATGTCTCCCTTCTTGGGATTGGTAGGGATATGGAGCTCCAAATGGATCCACATCCCTTCTCAAAACATCATACCTATTAGAGGTAGGTATTGGACTCCTCCTACCATCATAATAGTGTGCACCTCCTCCATATTGGGGATGTTGATCCTGCCAGTGTGGAACTTAATTCCTTGTTTCCCAATTATACCCACGATCTGGGGTTCTTCTTTCATGATATTGTCCATGTTGGGATTGGGACTGTTGGTAATGAGGGCCTTTATATAGTGGTTTTCTCCCATTGTTCTTCCAATGCGGTTTCTTCCATTGGTTATTTTGTCCCTGTCCATTTGGAGTTCTATATACTGGTGGTTGATTTCTTCCTGGATTTCGTGGAGTTTTTGGTTGTTCAACCCATTGGTTGGGATTCACTGGGTGTTCCACAGTGGTGTTTATAGGCATGGCCTTCCCCCCCCCCCCCCCCTTCTCTTGGGTAGAGAAAGTAGATGCAGTTGTCACAGCATTGATTTGCCATTTATAAGCTGTTTCTTCTTGATAATCTTTTATATCCCTGAGGAATTTCCTATTTTTTCTGGCTGCAGTGTCCTTATCTTTCTTTATCATATCCTTATTAAGTTGATTTGACAACGTAACAAATTCTAGTTGATCTTTAACTGGATTGAGTTTTTCTTTTAGCTCAACAATTTGTTCATCTATTTTCTTAATTTTTTTTTGTTTAATATATTTTTATTGAGAAGCTATGTAGATACAACAATAGAAACAGATACAAAGTAAATGATACGTCGGGTTAGCAAACAAAGAAGAGTCGGCCCGTTTTAGAATGAAAAACATCTTGAGCAACCCGAGTACAATGAAATGAACAATAGCTTGATTAACAGATAGGAAAAAGAGGGGGAAGAGGAAGAAGAAAAAGGAAGGTAGGAGGGGGCTAGAAGAGAGGGGGGGTAAAGGAGGAGGGGGCAGGAAGGGGAGAGGGGAAACTGGCATACCTGGCAGTCACAATGAGCAGATATCAAATGCGTTTAGAGTAGGGAGGTCTTAACGGGAGGATAGTGCCTCTACAGTCAATATAGATGTATCAAAAATGGTACCAGGAATAGCGGTCAAGTTATGCAAGAAGCTTGGGTAGCTTAAGTGGACGAGGAGATAATGTCTTTGTAGCATTGGGTGGAAAGGAAGGAGGACCAAGGTGCCCAGGTTAGGGTATGTTGTGTAGTAGTGTCTCTCGCAATGTGGGTGAGTTCCTCCATGAGACATACTTCCGAAACCTTTTGTATCCAGGACTTTATGGATGGAGTTGTGGGTTGGCCCCAGAGGGTAGGTATGAGGGCTTTAGCAGTATTAAGGATATGTGGCGTGAGTGAACGTTTATATCTACCTATGGACATCAAGGTAGCGTGAAAGAGGACTATCCACGGATCCATAGGCAATCTAACATTGGTGACTTGATGAATCAGGTCTAGCACTTTAGACCAGTAAGGTCGAATAAGGGGGCAAGACCACCATATGTGGGCATGAGTGGCATTCTGACCACAATTCCTCCAACATAGCGGGGAGTTAACAGGGAACATGCGGTGGAGTTTGACAGGCGTGTGGTGCCATCTAGTAAGAAGTTTAAAGTTAGACTCAGCCATGGAAGATGCCAAGGAGGAGACATGCGTAAGTTGGAGAATTTTGTCTTTTGTCTTGTCCGTGATAATAACATCCAGATCGGTCTCCCATCTGGGCAGGTAGTTTGGGTACGCAGGACTCTGCAAATTTGTGATCGCTTTGTAGAACTGGGAGATACTGTGTAGAGGGGGGTCTTTATGGAGAAAGAGCTGTTCAATACCATTTAGATCTTGGAGTCCCTGCAATGGCTGGGGAAGAGTCTGAAGGAAGCGTTTCAATTGGTTATATCTCCATGTGTCCATAAATGTAATTGGTTTATGGCCCAAAATTTCTGGTAAAGGTTTAAGGGCATTGGGGGATAGGACATGGTGTAGCAGGAGAGGGCCGCCGGGTGACCAGGATTGAAATCCTGGGTCAATGGAGCCAGGCATGAAGTATTTATGCTGCAGCAAGGGGGTCAGTGGAGAGTCATAAGACCATGCAAATTTTCTATGGAGACCATCCCATACGCTCAATGAGGATGTGGTGAGAGGCGAGGTGTTGTGGGAGAGTTTTCTAGAAGAATGTGGAATCCACTGGGCCATGGAGAGATCTGAGCCGCTTAAGGAGTATTCTAATTGTACCCAGAGTTTAGTAGCAACGGCATACTTCCAGTCTGCTATACGTGATAAAATAACAGCGTTATAGTAGGCTTTAAAGTTAGGAAGAGACAGTCCCCCAGAACGCTTGGCTCGATAGAGGACTTCCCGAGAGATCCTGGGATGGCCGTCTCTCCACACAAAGCGGGCGATCATGGTCTGCAGTAGAGTAAAGAAGCCTATGGGGACCTTCAAGGGGATCATTTGAAGAATAAAGAGGATACGGGGGAGTATGTTCATTTTGATTATATTAACCTTGCCTAGCCATGAATGTGAGAGGGAGGACCACTTCCTGAGATCAGCTCTGATATTATTGAGGAGAGGTATGTAATTATGCCTAAAAAGGGAATGCAGGCGGGGGGTAAGGTACATGCCCAGATATTTCATTCGTGAGGATACCCAACGGAAGGGGAATAAGGGTTTCAATTGATCAGCTATTGATTGGGGTACTCTGATGTTTAAAATTTCAGACTTAGCTAGATTGATTTTAAAGTTAGATAAGGTTTGGAAGGTGGAGAATTCAGACATTAGATTCGGCAGTGAAATGCGTGGTTGTTGAATGTAAAACAAAATATCGTCAGCGTATGCTGCATATTTATGAAGTCTATTACCGACCTGGATGCCATTAATATTCCTATTGTGCCTAATAGTAGCTAGAAAGGGTTCAAGGGAATCGATAAGGCTACCTCTCATTAAGGCCTTATGTGCCTCCCATAGAACAGAGGGGGAGGTGTCCGAGGCAGAGTTTTCTTTAAAGTATTGGGATAAGGTAGTAGAGAGGATGGAAACCTCTGTTGGGTTAGTGATGAGAGAGTCATTAAGCTTCCAGCTGTTGGGGCGGGGAGATAAATCGGGTACGGTCAAGCTGACAGAAACAGGTGCATGGTCAGAGAGAGTAGCCTTCCCTATGTTGGCTGAGCTCAGGAGAGGAAGGTGGAAGTGATCTAGGAAAATATTGTCTATTCTGGAGTATGAGTTGTGCGTTTTTGAAAAGTGGGAGTAGTCTCTTCCTTTAGGGTGTAGGAGACGCCAAGCGTCCATAAGTTGTAGATCTAGTAGTTTTTTTTTCACTTGTGCTAATCTTTTAAATGGGATACTGGAGCGGCCGTGGGATGTATCTATAGTGGGATCTAGAGGCATATTTATGTCCCCCGCCAGGACTAACATTCCCTCAGCGAATTGTGAAAGTTTTGTGAGGGTTTGGGTAAAAAAAGTAGGTTGATTACGATTGGGACAGTAAACATTAGCTAGGGTGCAACAAGTATTGTCAATATATCCTTTGACAAAAAGAAAGCGACCATGATCATCCGCTAACATGTCAGTAAAACGGAATGACGTACCTCTGCTGAGTCCAATGGCCACTCCCTTGGCCTTGTTAGTGTCCGATAGACTATAGTACCATTGAGGGAAGTGTTGCGAGTATAATTTCACTGAAGTAGTATGAGTCAAATAGGTTTCCTGAAGGAAAGCAATAGAACATGCGGAGTCCCTTAATTCTCGCAACACTTGATGTCTCTTTGCGGATACACTGAGGCCTCTTACATTATAAGAAAGGAGCTTTAGGTTAGCCATGTCATCAGCAAGAGGTAGACCACTACTTCATTTAACCTTGTATGCCAGTAATACAAAGGGGGAGGGGAGAGAGGGACCAGAAGAGGGGGGAGAGGAGAATCCAGGAAGGAAGAAGAAAGGGAAAAGAAAAAAGAGAGAGATATATGAAAAACATTAGAACAATCTATAGAACGAATGGGATTGAAAAAAGAGTCACGCAGAAGTCTGCGGTGTTCCCAGTGGGGATGAGGGGAGCAGGCAGCCAAAAAGGTTTCCCAGAGGGAAGTAACAAGGAGAAAATAAAGACTGCCAACTTCCATCAACCCCAAGAGAATAGGGGCAGGGAGCAAACGCCTTTGTGGGGGCATCAATGTGGAGCATTAAGCTCCGTCAGCTATCGGCCTGGAAAAAAAAAAGGAAATTAACATTTATAAAGACAAGCAATGGTCAAAGCATGAATGCAACGCTCTCCAATCATCAGGTCAACTAACAGACCCAATGTGAGTATAATAACAGTACTGTAGGAGTATAACTAAGAGAGTTTAGTAAGACAAGTCAAACTTTTTGCATGGGAGAGAAATAGTTGAAATCGAAGTGTAGGTTGTCATCCAGATAAGGAGGAAAACTATCAAGAGGGATGATTGTGTTCAGCAGAGTACCTCAACCATTCTTCTGAGATGAACATGGAGTTGAAACACGCCTTTGCTTGGCTGGGGCTTTCTGCCACTGGGAGGATTGGAGAGCAGAGAAAGTGGGCAAGGGGTTCTGCCAGCCTGGCAGCTCCACGTGCGGCAGGTTCAGGTCTCGGAGGAAGGTGGGGAGATCCTCAGGGAACCGCAAAGTGGAGGAGCGGCCATTCTTAGTAGCAATTAAGCATGCGGGAAAACCCCAACGGTAGTTAGTTCCATCACCTCTTAGTTGCTCCAAGAGGGGCTTTAAAGCCCTGCGGCGGTCAAGAGTCTCCTTAGATAGATCTGGAAAGATGTTAAGAGTAGCACCATATTGGAAGGATACCCCTCTGTCTCAGCAGTAGTGGGCCCTGATTCAGCCCCTCCTGTTTGATGGGGGGGGGAGAACTACCTCCTATCCTAAATAAAGAAGCTGGGGAAATGAAACATATCCCACATAAATGTGGGGGGGGGGTAGGAGGAGTGCCCCCACCCAGCTGTAGTTTCGGCTGGGGAAATGGGTGGAAGTGCTGGGTGAATGGGTATGAGTGTTGTGTGAGTGAATGCAAGCACTTAAGTATTACTGAATAAGGATAACCGAATGAGTCCTGTGAAAATCACAGTTAAATACTCTCGATACACCTTTGGTATTAGGGTTTTGTGTTTCTTTTTTTTTTTTCTTCTCCTCCGTTGAGGAACTGGGACACCTATGTGGCCATGTGGCCACAAGCTGTAGGCCTTATTAGGCTTGAATGTTATTTCGAGACTATATTGTTTATGCTCCCGCTTCACGGTGTAATACTGGTATATTGCTACTGAATACAAGAAAATAATGTGTAAGCGTGTATGTTGATATGCT
Organism: Rana muscosa; assembly: GCA_029206835.1. Taxonomy (NCBI): domain Eukaryota; kingdom Metazoa; phylum Chordata; class Amphibia; order Anura; family Ranidae; genus Rana; species Rana muscosa. The sequence goes on from CM055117.1 coordinate 856,173,945, forward strand.
CTGTAATTTTTCTCTGTTCAATGGAAAAATCAATAAACATAAATTTAAAAAAAAAAAGAGTAGCACCATCGAAGTCAATGTTGGGGGGTGTTCCGCATCTTGGTCATGATGGCGTTTTTGTCTTCGAAATAATGGAGACGGCAAATCACATCTCTAGGTTGATCAGACGAGAAGTTGCGAGGTCTCAGAGCGCGGTGCACTCTGTCGAATCGCAAAGGATCCGTAGCAGGATTGCCCAGGATAGTATTAAAGATACCTCGAACCGAGGGTTCTAGATCATTATCTCTGGTTGCTTCTGGCAGTCCGCGTATACGCAAATTGTTTCTGCGGTTGCGATTCTCGAGATCTTCGAGTTTGTATAGCGAGGCCCTATTTGCATACGCTAATTGAGTGACGGTATCCTGCAATTCTTTAATGGCAACCTCATGTGAGTCTTGACGCTGTTCTGTTTCCTCTATTCTGACGAGTAAGTGCGCTACATCCGCTCTAACCGCGGAAATCTCCTTTTTGATGGATTTTTCCATACTGTGAAACATACTCGCCATCTCCTTTTTAAGTTCATTCATCAAGGAAGACATGTCGGAACCCGTGGGGGACCCGGGCTCCTCCATTAACTCCGAGCCGCAGGAAGAGGCCGGAGAGCTCTCACGGGCAGAAGCGGCGTGTGAAGCTGGGGAGATAAGTGATCTCGAGGCTCTGGTTTTGTTGATTCTAGTACTGGGGCTTTCTCCTTCCGCGGCTAGGAATCTTTTAATGGTCCCCGCACTGGTTTGATGCAGTTTTGAGGTTTTTGCAGAACGCTTTCTTAGTGTTGAACGGGAGGAAGAACCTTTGGATGGCATTGCTTGTTACTGTAAGGCCGACAGCTAGACGGAGAGCATTTCAAGTGCTGCTTTTTAGCGCCATGTGTAGGCTAGCTGCCCTGGGGGGGACGTGTAGATGGCGTAAACGTAGTGGGGGGAATGGCTCTTTGAGCCCAGGCACCCCGGCACCAAGGAAGATGTGGAGGTTAAACAGTGGAGAGGTATAGGTGCTGTGAATAAATTTCAGGGTGTAGCAAAATGTCCGCTGATCACTAGCTATGCTCTCTTACCTATTGAGAAGGGCACTTCTACAATGTCCGTGGGGAGGAGATAAAAGAGCAGGCCACTGTGATGTGAAAGAATGGAGCTGGGATGCAGGAAAGCTGGAGTTGTGGGGAGTTTAAGCTCCTGGGTGTACCAAGATGGCCGCCGTGCTCCGAGAGTAGGCCGAAGCTTTCCTGAGAGCGGCGTGGACGCTCCGATCCGCAGTTTCACTGCAAAAGATAGGGGACAGATCCCAGCAGGCAGGGTAGGGATGGCAGCACCGGGATTAGCTCGGGGGTGAGGGCGAGGGGCGGTGAGGCAGCCAAGGAGTCACAGTACCTGAGGGGGGCGGCTTCAGCCGGGTCCGCAGGCCGCAATATGGCGCCGGTTCCCCGCACAGCAGGATATGACCGGGAGGTGGATGGATGCTGTGGCAGGTGGAACAACAAGGCCGTGCTTCCAATTCCAGGACAGGCCGGCTGTAGCGCACTCCCGTGGGGCGGCGGCTCAGGAAACTGCGGGGATCGGCAGGCCTCACTAGGCCGCACCGGGCCACGGCCGCCAGGAGCCCTATCTATTTTCTTAATTTTACGCTGTTTCCTTTTAATCAGGAAATGCAACACATCCAACCCTTTTCCATTAAAAAAGGTGAACCATTCATCTATTGAATCATCATCCAATAGTCCATCATTTATGGGTACATCCCAGCGGAGTCTTCTTGGGACTAGTTTGTCCTTAATGTATTTTTCATGTGAGACAATGTCCCACCAAGAATTAATTTTTTTCTCCATGAGATGACCCATCTTTCTAAATATCCCTTCTATATCCCTATTGGGTTTATCTTCTTGTTTAGAAAAAACATCATCCAAATTAATGGCTCTACTCTCTATGTAATCAAATACTTGCATGGCGGCTGCACGAGAGTATCTTGACTAATTTCTGCAACCAGTAGTAAAAGAAACAAAATCTTACTTAAAAGACACAAAGCACCTTATTCAACTACTAGAAGCTACTACCCTGGATAATGAACCAATTTATTTTGCTACAGAGGATGCAGCTTCATTATACACCAACATCAGTCATGAAGATGCTCTATCAGCCACCAGATGGGCCCTAAGGGAATATAGTAGTTTGAAGTGCAAACAGAGAAAATTTCTTCTGGAATGTCTAGACTGTAGTCTCAATCATAATTACTTCTGGTTCGACTCCCATTATTTCAAACAAATAAAAGGGGTGGCTATGGGGGCCAAGTTTGCCCCCAGTGTTGCTAATCTCCATATGGCACTATGGGAAGATGACTCGATATACAAAAACAGACCTACCCAACTGATTATGTACAAGCGGTATATCGATGATATATTTTTAATCTGGAAAGGAGAGAAAGAGAGCCTGATACAATTCAGCCAGGAATTAGAAATAAATGATAAAAATATCAGGTTGTCCTGGAATATAAATGAATTAAGGATTTTTTTTAGATTTAGAAATCTGGCAAGAAGAAAAAACTATTAAAACTAGAACCTTCTTTAAAACGGTGGATAGAAATAGTTATCTTCCCACCGACAGCTGCCACCATGCACCCTGGTTAATGAATATTCCCAAGGGACAGCTAGTAAGGCTGAGAAGAAATTGTACTACAGAGTCGGAGTTCAGACAGCAAGCTGAATTCATTGGAGAGCGATTTCAGGATAAGGGATATGATCAGATTTTTCTCCAAAAGAAGATCGATGAAGTAGGTAATATGGAAAGACAAAATCTTCTCAGAAATAAAGAAAAAGAAGAATTGAACTATGCAGAGATTCCACTGATCCTTGATTATAACATTCAGTTCAAGAAATTAGAGTCCATTATCCGGAAACATTGGAACGTTCTAAAAGCTGATCGTCATTTGACCCAAGTATTACCTCCATTTCCAAAATTCATATACAGAAGAGCCCCTACCCTCCATGATATCATAGCAAAAAACGTTTTGGATCCTCCCATGAAGAAACCTTTTTCCTTCTTTGAAGGAAAGGGTTTTTATCCATGCAAATATTGCTATGCCTGCAGGCATACAAAATTCAAGAAAACTAAAAAAGATGAGTTTGTAGCCACCTCTACGGGAAAGAAGTATGCCATTAAGGAATTAATTTCATGTAAGACTAAGGGAGCTGTTTACATGTTGGAGTGCTCATGCAAATTCCAATATGTGGGCAGAACAAAAAGGCCCCTCTGGAAACGCTTGAGGGAGCATGTTCAAAATATCAAATCCGGTTTCCCTAAGCATAGTGTATCTAGACATTTTGCTGAGTTCCATGGAAAAGATCCCAGCTCCCTCTCTTTTTGGGGCATTGAAAAATATAGGCACCATTGGAGAGGAAGCAATAAAGTTATCACCCTTAGCTAAGCTGAGTCTCGCTGGATTTTTGAGCTACAGTCATTTGCCCCTCCAGGCCTTAACATTGAGTTCGATTTGAACTGTTTTATTTCTAATTATTAGATATGTATGTCTATTGATGTGTTATTTTGTTGGGATTTTTTTTTCTCTCCTCCCCTCTTTCTTTCTTTTTCTTTCTCTTTTTTTCCTTTTCTCTCTTTCTTTTTCTCTTTTCTTTTCCCTCTCTTTCTTTCTCTGCCTTTTTTTCGTCTCTTTTCTCACCTTTTTCATTTTTCTTTTCCAGTCTTTTTTCTCTTCTCCTTTTCTTTATATATTTTTTTATCTCTTTATATTTTTTTCTTTTTTTTTCTATAATGATCTTAATTTTTTCACTATTGTATTTATTTTTCATTATTTTTTTTTTTTATTTATTTTTTTTATTTTTTTTTAATTTTATATTCATTGTTTACTTTTTTCAGTTATTATATATTTTATTAAAAAAATTTTTTTATTTTATATGTATATATTTTTCTATATATCATTTTTTTCTTTTTAGTTAGGTTTGTTTTTGTTTTCCTGACGTCTTGATTGTATTGTATTCATAATATTATTGGTTTACCTTTAAGGATGTTCACCCTCCTTTTATACCATGGTGTTGTGAAATGGTCCAGATTAGTGAGACTTTTGGACTGATCTGGCCAATTTCCCAGAACCCTTTGCTTGTCATTAATTTGCATATGGTCTCCATGACCACCAGGAAGTATTTAAGCTCAAAATAGTCACGTGGCTCCTACGCCCTTGATAAAGTCACGTGAGTAGTGACACAACGCGTCGGGAGGAGGAGCTTAGTGACGTTGACTTCCGGTTTACGGCCGTGAACCGGAAGTGTGTACTCCATTGATGTTTTTTGGCGTTTTTTCTTTGCCTCATGGTTTTTATATCTGTTTTTAATTCAAATAAATGCCGTTCCCTGGCTTTTATTAATTACTTCACCATGGAGTCCCTTTTGTTTTATTCCTGAAATCCTGGAGCAAGGTATATCCTAAAAAAATCCTATTTTCTCTTACCATCTATGGACTGACACAGCATCTTCAATCTTGACAAAGTGGGACGTCCCAAAGCAGTGTCAAAGAACGAGGGGTGGGAACAGTATCAATGAAAAACCGAACTACACCCTAAACAACAGAGCTCCTCAACGGAGGAGTTGCAACTTTAAACAGCCGCCTGCAAAACCTTGCGGCTGAAGGAACCATCAGAAGATGCAGCCACATCAACCTTATAAAACTTTGAAAAGGTATGTGCGGACGACCAGGTCGCCGCCTTGCACACTTGTGCAACAGACGCTTGATGTTGGAAAGCCCAGGAAGCACCAATTGCCCTGGTTGAATGCGCCGTAACCAGAAAGGGAGGTGCTCACCCCTTAAGGGCATAGGCCTGTATGACAGTCTGCCTGATCCACCGGGAAATGGTGGCAGACGAAACCGATTGGCCCTGGTTTGGACCAGACACAGACACAAACAGCGAGTCAGACTTCTGAATCAAAGATGTAGCAGACAGGTACACCCGCAAGGCACGTACCACGTCCAACGTGTGGAGCGCAAACTCTCTGGGATGCGAAGGACGAGGACATAAAGACGGAAGTACGATGTCCTCATTAAGGTGGAAGGCCGAGACCAGAAGGCTGCGGGCGTAGCACCGCCTTATTCTTATTGTGGACCAAGTATGGCGGTTTGCAAGACAAGGCCGCCAATTCAGAAACCCTTCTGACAGAAGTAATGGCTACTAGGAAAGCCACATTCTGAGACAAAGTTAAGAGAGGAATCTCTCTGATGTTCTCAAAAGGAGGTTCCCGAAGAACCAAGAGCACCAAATTCCAATCCCAAGGAGGAAGAGGTGGTTTAAGAGGGGGGAGCACATGGCGGACCCCCTGTACGAAGGTACTAATCAATGAATGGCCCGCAAGCGGCCGCTAAAAGAGAATAGCTAAAGCCGAAATCTGACCCTTAATGGTGCTTAAAGCAAGCTTTTTGTCCACACCGCGCTGTAAGAACAGCAGGATCCTGGGAACGGAATACGTCCGTGGACGCCAATCCAGCTCCTCGCACATAGCGATGTAGGCTCTCTAGGTGCGGTGGTATATTTTCCTGGAGGAAGATTTCCGTGCCCTCAGCATGGTCGAAATAACCGAATCTGAGAGACCACGGTCCTTCAGCACCTGGCTTTCAATAGCCATGCCGTTAAAGCCAGCGACTGTAATGCAGGATGAAGTATGGGACCTTGAGACAGAAGGTCCTCCCGCACAGGCAGTCGCCATGGAACGTCCGCTACTAGGCGCACAAGATCGGTGTACCAAGGGCGCTGAGGCCAATCTGGAGCGATGAGGATCACCGGAATCCCCTTGGCCTCCACCCTGCGAAGAAGGCGAGGAAGCAACTTCAGTGGAGGATAGGCATAAATCAACCGATACCGACCCCACGAGGCCACCAATGCATCTGACCCGTCTGCCCAGGGATCCCTGGACCTGGCCACGAATCTCGACACGGGAAAGAGGGAGCCGCTCAGGTGTGGAAATCCCTGACAATGCCTCCTCCCAGCAGCCAAGGGTGCAGGCAAATGCAATTATGATCAAAAAGAAAAGAAAATCACTTCTGGAAGCAGCACTCCGATTAAAAAGCCTTTATTCCAAAAGGTTCAGGAAACAAAAAACACACTGCACGACACGGCAAACTGGTCACATCTAGCTGACGCGTTTCACACTATTATAGTGCTTACTCATAGCTATGAGTAAGCACTATAATAGTGTGAAACGCATCAGCTAGATGTGACCAGTTTGCCGTGTCGTGCAGTGTGTTTTTTGTTTCCTGAACCTTTTGGAATAAAGGCTTTTTAATCGGAGTGCTGCTTCCAGACGAATCTCGACACCTTGCGATTGAGTCGAGAGGCCAATAGGTCCACATCCGGCATGCCCCACCTCCGGCAAAGGAGGTGAAACACCTCCGGATGGAAGGACCATTCCCCCTGGTCCAAAATCTGGCGGCTCAGATAGTCCATCTGCCAGTTGTCTACTCCTGGAATGTGAACAGCCGACAGAGCTGGCATGCTTTTTTTCCGCCCACCTTAGAATGTGAGCGACCTCGGACGCCGCAGCTGAGCTCCGAGTTCCCCCCTGATGGTTGACATAAGTCACTGCCGTGGCGTTGTCTGACTGGATCCTGACTGAGTGATCCTGCAGTCTCATTGACCACGAGGAGAGGCACAGTCTGATTGCCCGGAGTTCCAGGACATTGATCGGCAGACGGGACTCGTCCAGAGTCGAGAGCCCTTGAGCTGACAGAACTCCCCAGACTCCGACCCAGCCTGAAAGACTGGCATCCGTCGTGATCACAGTCCACTGGACAGGAAGGAACGACTTCCCTGACCGAAGGGCCGGGGATCTCAGCCACCACGTCAGGGATGCCCTGACCAGGTGACTCACCTGGATCTGACGATCCAGTGATAATGGAGACTTGTTCCAGCAAGATAGGATCTCCTATTGTAAGACTCAAGTGTGAAATTGGGCATACGGCACCGCCTCGAAGGAAGCCACCATGAGTCCCAGGACCCTCATGCAAAAACGGAGTGACGACCATTTGCGGGACGTCAGCACCCATACCGCAGATTGAAGAGTCTGTAATTTTTCTAAGGGTAGAAATACACTCGCCTCCGAGGAGTCCAGGATCAATCGTAGGTACTCCAGATGCTGAGGCGGAATCAGGACCGACTTCTGAATGTTCAGCAGCCAGCCGAATTCTCGGAGGGCCTGACTGGCTATCACCAAATTTTCCTCTAATTCTGAGCCAGAGTCTGCTTTCAGAAGAAGATCGTCTAGATATCCCACGATAGCAATGCCTCGCTGTCTCAGCAAAGCTAGAATCGGGGCAAGCACCTTGGTGAAAACCCGCGGTGCTGACGCCAAACCGAAGGGAAGAGCCACAAACTGCAAAGCGCAGAAACTTCTGGTGACCCGCACAGATTGGGACATGCAAGTAGGCGTCCTTGATATCCAAGGATGCCAGAAAATCCCCCGGGTGGAGCACAGCAATCACTGAGCGAATGGATTCCATGCGGAATTTCCGAACCTTCACAAAGGCATTTAGGGCCTTGAGGTCCAGAATTGGACAAACTCCGTCCTTCTTTGGGACCACAAACAGATTCAAATAAAATCCCTGAAACCTCTCCTTTACCGGTACCGGCACAATTACTCCGCACCTCAGCAAGTCATGCCCTGCCCCTAATAGGACAGCCCGATGCGCCAGAAGGAGAGAAAGATTTGAGGGAAAGAATCTGTCTGGTGGCCAGGAAAGGAACTCTATTCTGTACCCCGAGGTGACCACCTCGCATACCCACCGGTCAGAGATCCGGCAGGTCCACCAATTTGTGAACCTGCAAAGTCGTCCCCCCACCCCAGAGTCGGGCGGGGGCAAGACTTCATGCGGTGGCGGGCTTGCTTGCCGGCTTACGCACCCAGGGACGCTTCTGTCCTCCAGCCGCACTCTTGTCAGTCCGGGAGAATTTTCCCGCGGGATCTGACTGACGAAAAAACGTCTTCTGAGTGGGAAAGGAAGGACCCGGCTTACGGCGCAGCTCCTTTGCCTTAGTAGGCTGAGGAAGAAGGGTGCTCTTACCCCCTGTGACATTTTTAATAATGTCATCCAGGGAAGCACCAAATAGCCTTCCGCCCTTGAAAGGCAAATCCATCAGGAGCTTCTTAGAGGCCAGGTCAGCAGACCAGCATTTTAATCAGATCAGGCGACGCAAAACCCCCGCAGACACTGAGGCCCTAGAGATTAGGGGGGCAACGTCTATAGTGGCATCGCACACATACACCAGGCCATGTACCATTTGGTCGGCCAGTACAATGCAATCCGAAGGAAGATTATGCTCCTGCACAGTCTGGTGCAGAATCTTTGCCCATTCCGTGAGTGTCTGAGACACCAGGGTCTCCGCTACAAGAGGACTTAGCGCAGGTCCCAGCATGGTGAACATGGCTCTGCTCACCACTTCCGACCTCCTATCAGTAGGGTCCTTAAAGGCAGGGGTCCCCTCAAACAGGAGAGTTGTAGCTTTATTCAATCGGGCAACCGGGGGGTCGACCACCAGAGGAGAGGCCCATTCTTTAATCAGGCTCTCCTCAAAGGGGTACCAAATCGCCAGACGCTGCGAGACCGCAAAGGACTTCTGCGGTTTGTCCCAAACCTGGTCTATGAATCTGTCAAAGAAAGGTGTATAGGGAAAAACCTTCTTAGAAGGATTAACTTTAAATGAACCAAAGGAGACTGCCTCCACCAGAGGTTCTTCAGCCACAGCCTCCAGCTTGAGAGTGTCCCTCACAGCATCAATGAGTTCACTAACAAGCTTCCTGTCATGTACTGACCCAGATAAGGAGTCTTCTTCACAAGGAATGTCCTGGTCAAAAATATCCAAAAATTCAGAGCTAGGGTCCTGTGCCACAGCAATGCCCATATCAGAATCAGAGCACTCCCCTGGAGATGGTGTGGGGAGAGGGCACTTTAAAGCTCCCTTGTGCTCGCACGCTGCTTCCATCCTGGCAACAAATGATTCCAGGACTGCCGACAACTGGTCCATAGGGACCGCAGGTGCAGAAGCACTGCCAGTTGCCTCTGACATGAATGGGGAAGCAGGTGACACTGACTCCATGATACCACAGCACCCTCTGAGACTTTGTCAAAATGTGAGAAAAAAAGTCCACCCTCCGGCTGCACTGACTGTGGGGGGTTACCCAGGGGACTCACTCGGTTCTGCTGCCTGTGTCCCGCTCCCAGCGCGAGTGAACAGTGAAGTGACTGAGGAGAATGGCGCCATTCTTAGGCAGCGATAGAGGCCAACTAGCACAAAAAAAGCGCGAAACTTCAAGAAAATGATAAGTGCGCCACAGCGTGGCCACGGCAAGATGGCCGCCAATGCAATTTTCAATATAAAAGAAAAAACATAGTAAAACATGGCGCCCAGGTTGACATAAGAAGCATCCCCACATAGAATGCAGACCCCCACCGGGACAGAATGACCCCCAGGCACCCCCAATCAGCGCATGCCAGAGCAAGGTGACAGAGAGTAGTAAAAACAAGGGGGAGACAGGGAAACCCCCCTACCATAGGAACACACAGCATGTACTCACCTGCTGAGGTAGGGGAAACAGTACTTACCCGTCCAGCTAGGACGCACAGGTGTGTTCCTGACAGGCCTATCACAGTGCAGTACTGAGTAGCCGTCGGCCCGGTCCACTGTGAAAGATACAGCAAAACTGTTCAGACATATGTGAACCCTGGAGCAAAAAGCTCACCGGCCACCCCTGGAGCCGTGGGGTATGTCGTGGACTGATCTCACGCTGAGCGAGGATCAGCACACTCGATGGTCGGACTGGGAAGACTACGAGGATAGCAACTACCCAACCTGTTGCCCAGCCGACTGTTGATAGAAGAATTCTCAAAAATAAAATAATAAAAATTCAAAAGGGATAAAAATATTTCTTCAAGAGACTGGCTCCGAAGAGAGCCGTGTCCTCTCCTCTGTTAGGCAGAAAAAAAACTGAGGCTGCTGGCTGCAGGTAGAAGGGTTATGTCCAGAGGGACCGCCCCCTGGGCGGGGCTGTTCAGCTCTGGTAATGGAATGTATGTTAAAACATCTAACATTCTGCCTAGTCTTCTCCTATGAGCAGGAACTAGTGTTGAGCGAACCCGAACTGTAAAGTTCGGGTCCGTACCGAACTTTAGCTTTTTCCCGAACCCGAACCCGGACTTTGCCCAAAAGTCCGGGTTCGGGTTCGGGTTCGGCAATCTAATAACGCATTTAGAAATGCTTCAGGGGCCAGCCAATCACCTTTTGATTAGCTGGTGTGCCCTTAGAAGCCATCATAGCCATGCCTACTAATGGCATGGCTGTGATTGGTCAGTGCAACATGTGACCCAGCTTCTATATAAGCTAGACGCACACAGCACACATGACACTCTGCTTCAGAATAGATAGGGAGAGGATCTAGTCTGCTGCTGCTGCTTTTAGGGAGAGATAGAAAGATAGAAGAGGTAGTCCTGATTCTACAATCTGAGGGAAAAGATAGAGAGATAGTGTAGTGTAGGGCCAGGTTCCTGTGTTGGTGCTTTCAGGGACAGAGAATATTATATAGGAGTCCAGATTCAGAGATTAAAATCAGCGATCTGCATAGGTCTACCTATTTGTGTTGCAGTGCAGTCTTTTTACACTGCCATGAGCCCAGTGTCAGAGAAAATCTAACTTTTAGGGGGAAAAAAAAGGCACTTTATTGTTCTATTTTCCAAAAGACCCATAGGGCAAAAAAAAAAAAAAAAAAAAGCATTTTATTTTGCTCGTGCAAAAAAAGACCCGTTTAGGGCAAAAAAAAAAAAAAATTTGCACTTTAATGTACGCTTGCAAAAAACGCAGTTTAGGGGCACAAAAAAAGTTTGCAGTGTGTTATACATATTTTGAGGTGTGTGAAATAAACAATTTCTCTATAGTTTTCTCCTACTGTGCTATACTAAAAAAACAATATTTTTTTTGAATAGCATTTTCTGCAGTTCTGTAGCTGTGCGATTCAGCGGTTACGTACTGTGGGTGTGTTCTGCTCTTCCAAAAAACGCCGTTTAGTGGCACCAAAAAAGGTTGCAGTGTGATATACATATTTTGAGGTGTGTGAAATAAACAATTTCTCTATAGTTTTCTCCTACTGTGCTATACTAAAAAAACAACATTTTTTTTGAATAGCATTTTCTGCAGTTCTGTAGCTGTGCGATTCAGCGGTTACGTACTGTGGGTGTGTTCTGCTCTTCCAAAAAACGCCGTTTAGTGGCACCAAAAAAAGGTTGCAGTGTGTTATACATATTTTGAGGTGTGTGAAATAAACAATTTCTATATAGTTTTCTCCTACTGTGCTATACTAAAAAAACAACATTTTTTTTGAATAGCATTTTCTGCAGTTCTGTAGCTGTGCGATTCAGCGGTTACGTACTGTGGGTGTGTTCTGCTCTTCCAAAAAACGCCGTTTAGTGGCACCAAAAAAAGGTTGCAGTGTGTTATACATATTTTGAGGTGTGTGAAATAAACAATTTCTCTATAGTTTTCTCCTACTGTGCTATACTAAAAAAACAACATTTTTTTTGAATAGCATTTTCTGCAGTTCTGTAGCTGTGCGAGTCAGCGGTTACGTACTGTGGGTGTGTTCTGCGCTTCCAAAAACACCCATTTAGGGCAAGATCCTAAATTTTGAAAATATGAGGAGAAGGTCAAAGGGACGTGGTGGCCCCGGTCGTGGTGCTGCTGGTGGAGCTCCTGTTGCAGGGAGAGGACGTGGTGGATCTGTGCCAGATACACGCACAAGTGAAACACCTTCCTCAGGTGCGAGTAGGCGACCGAGCCTGCGGCGGTATTTTGTCGCGCCTAATGAGGCTGTACGAATGTTTAGGCCAGGACAAGTACAGGCGATAGTAGATTGGGTTGCTGACAGTGCCTCGGGTTCCTTCACATTGTCTCCCACCCACTCTTCTGATGAAAGAACAGAGTTGGCACCTGAAATCCATGTCCATCAGTCTTTCACCTCACCCCCTTGCAAATCAGCCAAGCAGTCTGAGCCCCAAATCATGCAGCAGTCTCTTCTGCTTTTCGATGACTCTGTTAGCAGGGTTTCCCAGGGCCATCCACCTAGCCCTGCCCCAGAAGTGGAAGAGATTGAGTGCACCGATGCCCAACCACTTATGTTTCATGATGAGTACATGGGAGGACCATCGCAGTACGTCTCGGATGATGACGAAACACAGGTGCCAACTGCTGCTGCTTTCGCAATTGTGCAGACAGACAAGGAGGGCAGGGGTGAAGACTGGGTGGAAGATGATGTGGAGGACGATGAGGTCCTCGACCCCACATGGAATCAACGTTATGCAGGTGACCAGTGTAGTTTGGAGGAAGAGGCGGTGGTCGCACAGAGCCACCAGCACAGCAGAAGAGGGAGCAGGGTGCAAAAGCGGAGCGTCTGTCAGCTAGACAGTATGTCTGCTACTGCCCAACGCAGCAAGGGACCGAGCACACCAAAGCCAGGTCCAAGGAGTTCCCCAGCGTGGCAGTTCTTCACACAATGTGCTGATGACAAGACACGAGTGGTTTGCACGCTGTGCAATCAGAGCCTGAAGCGAGGCATAAACGTTCTCAACCTGAGCACAACCTGCATGACCAGGCATCTAAGTGCAAAGCACGAGCTGCAGTGGAGTAGACACCGCAAAAACCAAGAAAGGTCTCTGGCTCCTCCTGCTTCCTCTTCTGCTGCAGTCTCGGCCTCTTCATCCACCTCTGTAGTGACAGTGGCACCTGCCACCCCGCAAACAGAGCATCTGCCAGCAACACTACCACCTGGGTCACCAACCATCTCCACAATGTCCCATGGAAGCGTTCAGCTCTCTATCTCCCAAACATTGGAGCGGAAGAGGAAGTACCCCCCTAGCCACCCGCGATCCCTGGCCCTGAATGCCAGCATTTCAAAACTCCTGGCCTTTGAAATGCTGTCATTCCGTCTGGTGGAGATGCAGAGTTTTAAAAGCCTGATGGCATTGGCTGTCCCACAGTACGTCGTGCCCAGCCGCCACTATTTTTCCAGGCGAGCCATCCCTTCCCTGCACAACCAAGTGGGGGACAAAATCAGGTGTGCACTGCGCAACGCCATCTATGGCAAGGTCCACCTAACTACGGATGCGTGGACCAGTAAGCACGGTCAGGGACGTTATATCTCCCTAACAGCACACTGGGTAAATGCAGTGGCGGCTGGGCCTGAGGCAGATAGCAGTTTGGCGCATGTCCTTCCACCACCGAGGATTGCAGGGCGCTTCAGTTTGCCTCCTGTTGCTAACTCTTCCTACTCCGCTTCCTCATCCTCTACCGCCTCCTCATCCGGTCAGCGTAACACCTTCACCACCAACTTCAGCACAGCCAGGGGTAAACGACAGCAGGCAGTTTTAAAACTTTCCTGTTTGGGGGAAAAACCCCACACCGCGCAGGAGTTGTGGAGGGACATGGAACAACAGACCAATGAGTGGTTGCTGTCAGTGAGCCTCAAGCCCGGCCTGGTGGTGTGCGATAATGGGCGAAATCTCGTAGCAGCTCTGGGCCTAGCCGGTTTGACGCACATCCCTTGCCTGGCGCATGTGCCGAACTTGGTGGCCCAGAGGTTCCTTAAAAATTACCCCAATATGCCAGAGCTGCTGCAGAAAGTGCGGGCTGTGTGTGCGCACTTTCGGCGTTCTCACCCTGCTGCTGCTCACCTGTCAGCGCTGCAGCGAAACTTTGGCCTTCCCGCTCACCGCCTCATATGTGACGTGCCCACAAGGTGGAACTCCACCTTGCACATGCTGGCCAGACTGTGCGAGCAGCAGCAGGCGATAGTGGAGTTTCAGCTGCAGCAATCACGCGTGAGTCGCTCTGCGGAACAGCACCACTTCACCACCAATAACTGGGCCTCCATGCGAGACCTGTGTGCCTTGTTGCGCTGTTTCGAGTACTCCACCAACATGTCCAGTGCCAATGACGCCGTTCTTAGCGTTACTATCCCAGTTCTATGCCTCCTTGAAAAAACGCTTCGGGCGATGATGGAAGAGGATGTGGCACAGGAGGATGAGGAGGAGGAGGAGGAAGCGGGATCATTTCAAAGGCTTTCAGGGCAGTCTTTCACAAGTGGCTACGAGGGTGGGTTCCTGCACCAACAAACGCCAGGTACACAATTGTCCGGCGGAAAGGGAACAGTTCTGGAGGATGACGAGGTGGAGGAGGAGATGGAGGAGGAGGAGGAGGAGGAGGCATTTTCACAGCAGGGTGGCACACAGACCAGCTCGTGGCCATCACTGGTGCGTGGCTGGGGGGATACAGAGGACACAGACGATACACCTCCCACAGAGGACAGCTTTTCTTTGCCTCTGGGCAGCCTGGCACACATGAGCGATTACATGCTGCAGTGTTTCCGCAATGACCGCCGAGTTGCCCACATTTTAACTGGTGCTGATTACTGGGTGGCCACCCTGCTGGATCCCTGTTACAAGGACAACGTACCGTCCTTAATTCCCTCACTGGAGCGGGATCGTAAGATGTGCGAGTACAAGCGCACGCTGGTAGACGCGCTGCTGGTGGCATTCCCACCTGACAGCGGGCGTACGGTGGAAGCACAAGGCGAAGGCAGAGGAGGAGGAAGAGGTCGCCAACGCAGCCGGGGCACCGGCAGCACCTCAGAAGTTAGGGTTAGCATGGCTGAAATGTGGAAAAGCTTTGTCAGCACGCCACAACAACCAGCACCACCAGCTGAGATGGAACGTCTTAGCAGGAGGCAGCATTTCACCAACATGGTTGAGCAGTATGTGTTCACAGGCCTACACGTACTGGATGATGGGTCTGCCCCCTTTAACTTCTGGGTCTCAAAATTGGGCACATGGCCTGAGCTTGCCCTTTATGCCTTGGAGGTGCTGGCCTGCCCTGCAGCCAGTGTATTATCTAAACGTGTATTTAGCACGGCAGGGGGCGTTATCACAGACAAGCGCAGCCGCCTGTCCAGAGCCAATGTGGACAAGCTCACGTTCATTAAAATGAACCAGGCATGGATCCCACAGGACTTGTCCGTACCTTGTGCAGAATAGACATGTATACCGGTGTTGTGACAAAAACTGTCCGGCCATCGGATTGTGTCCGGCCCATACTGCGAAGGCGCAGCACTTGCGCAGTACAGAGGACAAGGAGATTCACAAAATCTCCGAAGATGAACGGCGCCTGCGCTGTGAGTGCAGGTTCAAGCCCCACCATCCAAGTGGACATACGGTAGCACATAGTAACAGGGCCCCTCACGGGCTCGGTTCGATCGCCACGCTTCGGGCACGGCCTCACTTGGCTCGTCTTGAACCACGGATGGTGTGGCCTTCACCTGAACTCACCACGCAGGCGCCGTTCGTCTTGGGAGATTTTAGAAATCCCCTTGTCCTACATACTGAGCAAGCGCAGTACAGGGTGGACACTATTTGACGGGGGACAGAATTCGACACATCACCGGCATTACACAGCCATTGTTGTATTTTTGAATCAGTGTTGGCTACCTCGTCCTCCTCCACCGCCGCTTCCACCTACACAGCCACATCCACCGCCACTTCAACCTCCTACTCCATATGGATCTCGTCCTCCTAGGTCAAGATTATTATTTTTTATTTTTATTTTTTTGATGTTATTTTAAGTTATTTCCCTATCCACATTTGTTTGCAGAGCACTTGCCATGCTCTTAACAACATTTTGCTGCCATTTGCAGCCCTCTAGCCCTTTCCATTACCTTTTTAGAGCCTTTATAGTCCTTAGAAGTCCGGGTCCCCATTGACTTCAATGGGGTTCGGGTTCGGGTCCGGGTTCGGGTTAAAGTTCAGTCCCGAACCCGAACTTTTTTCCGAAGTTCGGCCGAACCCGTCGAACCCGAACATCCAGGTGTCTGCTCAACTCTAGCAGGAACATAACCCACTTTGTCAAGATTGAAGATGCTGTGTCAGTCCATGGACGGTAAGAGAAAATAATAATTTAATAAAATAATTATTATGTAGACATTATAACTAAAGCTAAACCAATACTTGTAATAAGAACATTGCATGACTAATAAGTTGAGCTCAGCCATTGCTGCTTGCATTGACCATAAAACAAATAAAATAGACACGGCCCCTTTGATAAAAGGCTGTCTTCTGTTTCTTTGAAATAATGACACACTTCTCTTTCTTTTATAGGTATTTGGTGGCTCATGACAGGACTGTTAACTGACATCCACGTGCAACAGTTAATACAGGTAAGTATCATATACATTATTATATTAGGGCCTTTTTCCATGTCCCATGGATGGGGTTGCCACAAAATTAATTTTTTCCTCCGAACTTACATTCTTTTTTTGTTTTTAATCTCAAAGTTTTATTGAGAACATAAGCATGACAAAAAAACTGTTACAAAATCCAGAGAAAATGTAACCTTCCAAAAAGAACCATATAACAATTCCATAATCCAACATTGTCATGGCATTACTTAGTAGCAAGACTGCATCTTCGACAATACACCCTGATTCTTAAATGTACACTCATAGCACCAATGCTACACCAAACTTTATAAAATAAGAGATATTTCGCAAAATTCTATCCAGGACCAATTCAACTGGGGATAGCCCTGGTGTGTCCAGCCGGGGAGACCATACCTGGGCACCCTCTATGTTGGAAGACATACTTTTCTAGACGTACTGTGACACCCATTTGGGCAATCCACTCCTTCCACGAGGGTGGGTCAGCCGATTTCCAATGCCTAATGCCGCGTACACACGACCAAGTTTCTCGGCGGTGAAAACACGGCCGTGAAACCCGACGGGAAAAACGAGGACCGGCTTGGTCCCCTTTTCCCAGTCTACACACTTCCGTTTTTCACGACATGTTTTCTCTTGGTCGAGAAAACTGGCCGTGTGTAGGCTCCCTAGCAGTGTTTCCCTATGGGAAAACTGCCGAGGAAAAAAATGCAGCGATTCGCGACGAGAAAAATTAGTGCATGTTCTAATTTTTCTCGTCGTGATTCTCTGCGGTTTTCTCATCCGGAAAACTGCTGGAGAGCCTACACACGGCCGTTTTTCTCGTCCAAGTGAAAAAATTACAGTTTTCCCGACGAAAAAATGGTCGTGTGTACGCAGCATTAGAATCAATTTACGGGCCTGAAAGAGAGCCCTGGCTATTGCCTGTTTTGTAACCTCTTCTGCCTGAAGATCGTCCAGGATACCCAAAAGCCCAACTTACATTCTTAAAACATAGATTTTACTTCTCTATTAAAGGAGACAAATATCCTTTATAACTGGTTTTGTCAGGAGTGTTCTACAAGGACTTTCTGTCTATGGCCAGTAACTCTAAATTTTACATAAAATAAGTCACTAATTATTTGTTATTATACACAAGTAAATAATTACATGTAAACATTATTGGAATAAAACTAACTGTGAGGTAACAACCTAGTAAGTAATATTTTACAATATGAAGTAGGCTCATAGTGGTGTAACTCAATAATGACTGTAATAATAGAGAATGGTTGCACCAAATAATTTAGCATCCAGGGAAAGGATTTATCTTTATTGTCTGAGCTGCCTGAGTCATAAAGTTGTGGTCAGCATGACAATCAATGGCTTTCTTTTGTCTTAACGGCTTTGTTGATGACAAATTAATCTCTGTCAGTGTAATTACTTACTTTGGACAGCTACACACTGTTAAAACATGCTTTCAGACATCGCTGGAACAGAGTAGCTCCTGTTCGTGGTCACCCAAGGACATGCTCCAGGAGCTTCAATTCCAGGTTTTATTGAACATTTCATGCTTATAATCCCCCCTGCAGGTTTTGGGGCTTCTGCCAAACATTTTAGAATGGATGAAATACCCGGTCTGGAGTTTGGTTTTCTAAAAGGAGTGACTGATGAATATACTTGAACAATGTCGCCTGCAGAGCTCAGTGGAGACTGGAGAATCTGGGAACAACAAGAGTGATGGGAATTAATAACTAGGCCTAAAAAGAGCCTGCAAGTCTGTCCATGCTGAAAGATACAGTGGTCTTTTGAACATGGGTTGAATGCTCCATAATATAATGAAAGGTGCTTTGTAAATATTTTCATAGAGAGACAAAGTAAATTGAACTGAAATGTTAAAGCTTAGTTCTCTGTTCAAACTTTCTTTCCAATCTGTACACAATGCCCATTTTATGTGACTATAGGGACCAGATTACCACGCAAAGTTAATTAAGCTGCATAATTAGAATTTATCTACTGCCTTGCAAGTCAAGCTAATATAAATGAACTCTGTAGAACAATATTGTTACACAACAAGAGTCTTTCCTCCTTATACTTGCATTGATTTGCATTTTTATGGCTCTAGATATAAAAGTGATTAGCCATTACCTTTAGGGGCCTTTCACACGGACGGATAGAATGGTGCTTTTAGCTGCGGATTTTCTATTTTTCTACCGCAGCTAAAAGCACACAACGCTTTCCTATGGCCCCATTCACACACAGCGTTTAGCTGCGATTTCGTTACATGCGGTTCCGTGCGAATAGAAAAAATAGAATTGAATGCGTCCAGGTGCGATGTAGCGCAGCTATCTGCAAACAACCGCATGTAATCGCAGTCTTTTGAGTCAGCTGCGGATAGCAGCGTGAGAAAAAAAAAATCACCCGGAAGCGCATCATAACCAGTAGGTGTACCTGGGAAATGACACAGGAAGTTCAGAGGGATATTGGAAAGAGGAGAAGGCAGCATGGTGGCGCGAGATATATCACATGAGGCCATAATATCCCTTGTGCATTCCCGACCAGAGTTATGGGAGTCAGAATGCCCAGGATATGCCGATCGAGTGTTGAAGAGATCCAAGTGGGAGGAAGTATACAAATTTGTCACACCGAACTGGGACAATATGTCTGCCACTGAGCAGGATAACCGAGGTGAGTGCAATGTTTGTTGTGTCTATGAAGCAGGGTACACATGTATCATAGCTGTTTCCCATAATAACCACAAACAGAAGATTTACCCCCTAAATGACCAGGCCATTTTTTAGCGATCCAGCACTGCGTCACTGACAATTATGCAATGCTGCAAACAAACCTAATTTGAAAATGGGAAATTAAATGGTTGGTGTCTTCCCTTAAGTTTTTTCTAGGGTGGGGGGGGGTGAGCAGAACTCTCTCGACTTTTCCTAACATGCGTTATGTTTGATATATATATTGCAGGAAAAGAGGTTTATACACGTTGGAGGTCCCTACGTGACCGGTACAAGAAAGAAGTTAATGAAGAGAAGTCTGCGGAGAGAAGCGGAGCACCCTCAACTCGTCGCAGGGCTAACCCCCATGCAGAGGCTTTGTCTTTTTTGAGGCGCACCACCGAGATGCGCTCGTAAGTATATATATTATATATTTTACTTTTAACAAATTTGTGGGCAGTATAGCCGACTGTCCTAATGATTTGAGTGGGCTGGAGAGGTGTAGGAGCGGTATACACATCGCTCCTTCACCACTCCAAGGATGCTGCTATCAGGATTTTTGGTTGCGTCACCGCTCCAGTGTGAAAGGTGTCTAAACCCACCCTGCTCTATATAGAGGGCTATTCTGTAGTGTACACATGACAGTATTCATGTTATTTTTAAACTTGTAATTTTGTTATTATTAGAACTGTGTCAAGTGTTCCTGAGAGAGCAAGCGCAAGACGTGAAAGTACGTCAACAGATGACGCAGACACCAGTCAAGAAACCAATTCAGAGTCACTTTCATCCCAAGAATATCAACCATCCAGTGAAGAACCTGTGGTATGTACTTTCAAAACGTCACAATGATGGTTTTTACAATTATTTTTTTTACAATGCTTTCATTTTTTAATGGGGGGGGGGACAGTGTCAGTGTGTGTTTTCTTTTAGTTTTTGTATTTTTTTACAATTAATTTTTATTTTATTCTTTTTTTTTTTCAGCCCTCTCTTTCGTGAGATATCAGGGGTCTTAACAGCCCTCTGACATCTTCCCTTTGAGACAGGGAATGGGACTAGGGACACAGATTCCCCAGTCCCTTTCTCAGCAGCCTCCGCTGCGCTGAAAATGAATGGAGAGAAGACAGCGGCTTGTGCCTGTGTCTGATCTACTGAAAACAGGTGTTGCAAGCTCGGACACGACTTTAATAATTGTGCAAGCATCATGTTTATTATTATGTAAGTGTGATCTCAACATCAGAAGCATAATCTATATATTTGATCTATTTGCAGGCAAATGTAGGTAGGAGAGGACAGTCTACTTCCACCAGCCGTCAAAAACGTACTCAACAAGAGACACCTTTTGAGGAATATTTTAACCGTATTATAGCTGAAATGAGAAACCAATCGCAAAACCAGGCCAAAGATGATGAATTTCTCAATATCTCAGACCCAGATGTTATGTTTTTGAGAATGTTGCTTTGTGTAGTCAGGGAGATTCCTCCTGATAAGCGCACTGAGGTCAGGGGTGATATACATGCCTATTTAACGTATATTGTATCCGCTTGCAAAGAGCAACGCCCATATCCAAAATTTCAGCCATGGGCTATGGGTTTTAATTCACCCAGTGGCTCTTTGAGTCGACCAATGGCCAATCAGCAGTTCCATGACACAACACCTGCCATTAATCCTTATGCAGGACCCCCACCGATGTATACACCTTACCTACCTAATCCTGGTTATCAAAGGATGCACGTGCAGCCACACCCAGTTACTTCACCCTCATCTTCCCAATCAGGATCAGGATCACCCATAGATGTTGGCACTGAACCAAGCCACTCTTCCCTGCGTCCCCCTTATCCGGTGTATGAAAACTTGTAGTTTCGACCTTTTAATTTGTTATATTACTGTTTAATTTTTTTATGTTTTGTTACTTGAATTTTATTGATACCTACCTCAATATCCGCTGAACTGTACGGATGTAAGAAACTGTACTGTACTGTTACAAGCTTCCATATCTTGCTACTCCGCCACGCTGGCTCTCACAGTACCAAAGCATTGTTTAGGTTGAGAGCCAGCATGGCCGACTAGAAAGATACTGAAGCTTGGCCCAGTGGGAGATCCCCCAATCTACACAGTGCAGCATACATGGCGAGATCAAAATTAAGGTGACGAAGGTTAGGGTTTTGACACTTTCTCTATGGGGCCATGCCTCAGCAGACTGGCCATACACCTATAGGTTATCTTATGTTTTTCTATGTTCAGATGGAAAAAGTGGAACAGATTCCTCCATCTCCGCTAAACTGTGCAGATGTAAGAATCTCCCACTGTTCCAAGCTTCCATATCTTGCTACTCGGACGACTAGAAAGATACTGAAGCTTGGCCCAGTGGGAGATCCCCTCCCCCCCATCTACACAGTGCAGTGTACATGGACAAATATAATTCCATCTAATCATAGACATTATGCAGATAATCTATAGGTGTATGGTCAGCTTTAAGCACTAAAAAACCTTTTTAAATTCTTTGCTTACATTTGGACATTGTTATCAAACAGCCGCTACACAACAGTTCGTAAAGTTGTGAAAAAATGTTTCAAAGCTGTTTACTGCACTCACAGTGTCCACATATAGTCAAACATATGGTTAACAGCACTTTAGAAATACTCTATATTTTAGGGGGGGGGGGGGGTACAGAGTCAATTTATACTTGAAAATAGAAGAAAATTCTCTATATTCCTAAGGAATTGAAAAAATAGTTTTCTATACATGCAAGCATTCAATGTTTTGTAAGGTTTGTCTATTTTTTCTACCTTTTTGTTATTTAACATGGCAAAGATATAAAAATAAAAACAATTTAATTGTAAAAAATTGTCAACTACTTTATTTCAAGAACAAATTTAAACTGTAATATAAGGTTGATATAACATGGCTAACAAAGATCTCTTTACAAATGGTCATATTGCCATGGGAGCTGTCCATCCTCTGTCAAAAAAAAATCTGTGAAATCCTCACGCACTTGTAGAGCTTGATTCGTGGGACGAGTGGCAGTAACACGACCTCTGTGTTCTGCGGAAACAGGTAACGCTAACGGGGATTCGGTGGGCACGATCTCCTTACCCCTCAAATAGTTGTGGAGAACACAACATGCCAAAACAACATTGACCGCATGATCCACTTCTAGGTGCATGGCTGTCATCAAAACACGCCATTTGGCAGTGCAAATGCCAAATGCGCACTCCACCATTCTCCGGGCTCTATTGAGACGGTAATTAAAAATGCGCCTCCTGTCAGTGAGACCATGCCTCGTATAGGGCCTGAGAAGGTGGGTGGATAAGGCAAATGCCTCATCTCCCAGCACAACAAAAGGAAGATCCGGCACAGCAGTACCAGGAAGAGGCCTTGACTGTGGCACATTGAATTCACTATTTTCCAATCGCTGGCCCATCATAGAATTACGGAAAATTCTGGAATCTCCAGAACTCCCGTAAGCTCCCACATCCACAGCAATGAACCGCATGTTGGCATCACTGAGCCCCAGGAGGACAATGGAGAAATATTTTTTATAGTTGAAATAACGGGAACCAGAGTTTGGTGGCTTGATGAGACGGATATGTTTCCCGTCTAAAGCCCCAATGCAATTTGGGAAGTTGGTCTTCTCCCAAAACTCCTCAGATATTTCCTCCCACAGACTGGATGTTGGTTCCGGCATGACACTGCTTTTCAGCTCTTCCCATATAACTTGACATGTATCATGGACTATTGTCGATACAGTAGAAATTCCCATTAGGAACTGATGATGAAGGGAGGTGAAGCTGGCACCAGTGGCAAGGTATCTGCAATACAAAAAAGACACATATATTTATAGCTATATATTATGCAAGAACATACATACACACTATTGTCAATAATATTGGTACACCTGCATGTACATGAATTTAAAGCATCTGTTCAAGATATGGAAAACCTACCTTAAAGTAAGTAGCAGCCGCTCTTCTGCACTAATGCTTCTTCTCATGTTGGTCCTGGTTCTGCTCGGGCGTGTTCTACAGAGTTCCAACAGCTCATCGAAGCTTGCCACGGACATCCGAGTATAATTGTAGAACTTGTCCCCATGGGTCCGCAGCTCACCGAACATGAGGGCAAAGTAGCCAATTGATAGACGCTGTGAGGTTAGGGGATGGACCCAGTAACGGCGGGGACGTCACCTAGACTGGATCTGTCTTCTCCTCTTCATCATCAGCAACATGAGCATCGCCAGCAAACTCATCATATTTGCATTCATTTTTGCAAATCTCAGGCACAACACACCGATCACTCCTCTCACCTCTAAACTCCAACACACACTCAGCAAGTGAACAAAAAAACAGGAAATAGATGGCAGAGGACCGAAATGCATCATGGTTAGATCCAAGGGACAAAAATAAATAAATAAACAGGTTGCTATGGGAATAACTAACCGCAGCTAAACGCAACCGCAAATAAACGCACGTATACGCAGGTAATCGCAATGTACAAATGCAGCTAATCGCATTGCCTGAAGCCTTGAATTTCAAAGAACAAAAAACAGGCTTTTTACTGCGGCAATTTTGCCGTCCATGTGAAAGGGGCCTTACAAGAGTGCTTTGCAAGGTACCATGTTTGTACAGTAATTAGGATTATTATTATCTCTATAATAACCGAGGACATGATATAATAAAAATCTTGGCATCTTACCAAAACACAGATTAATAATAACAATTAATCAATTATTAGCAGAAAAAATCTAGTGTATTTAATCATCAAAGATGATGCAGTAACCCATGGAAACTAATCAGAAATAATCTTTCTTTGCTTTGATCTCTATAAAATTATAAGTTAAGGCTGAAATCGGTTTAGTAGACAGGTATAAGGAAAGATACACTTATGCCCCATACACACGAACGTTTTTCAAGCCGTTAAAAATGCCATTTTTAAAAATGGGCATTAAAACCGATCGTGTGTATGCTCCAGAGCATTTTTAACAACGTAAAAAACAGCCATTAAAAATTTCGAACATGCTCTATTTTTTCACGTCGTTTTTCATGTTGTTTTTTTTAACGACGTGAAAAACGATAGTGTGTATGCTTTAACGACGTGAAAAAAAAACGCGCATGCTCAGAATCAAGTATGAGACGGGAGCGCTCGTTCTGGTAAAACTAGCGTTCGTAATGGAGATAGCACATTCATCACACAGTAACGGACTGAAAAGCACAAGGCTGAAAAGCGCAAATCGTCGCTCAACAAACTTTACTAACATGAAGGGTGGCGCCATTCGAACGGAACTTCCCCTTTATAGTGCTGTCGTACGTGCTGTACGTCACTGCGCTTTGCTCGAGCGTTTTTTTTAATGATCGTGTGTACGCAAGACAGGCTTGAGAGGAAACATGAAAAAAAACGACAAGAAAAACGTTGGTTTAAAAAATGGAATGAAAAATGATCGTGTGTATGGGGCATTAGGCGTTTATAGGACATAACATAAATGGAATGAAAAAAAATGTTAAGAGCAAAGGGGTGTTTTACCTTCCAATCCTTAAAGTGGTTGTAAACTCTGTTACACCACTTATATCTACAGGTAAGCCTATAATAAGGCTTACCTGTAGGTACTGTGTGTGAATATCTCCTAAACTAAACTCAGTTTAGGAGATAATCAGAGTGCATGCAGCCGATGACATCCCCGGCGCATGCGCTTTGAGGGTCCGGCTTACAGTGCTGAACGCGTCATCGCGGCTCTGGCCACTCACATGGCCGGAGCCCGCAAACCTGGAGGAAACACCGGGGGAAGATGTCACTCATCTCAGCAGTGAGCGGGCGCTGCTGGATGGGCTTCGCTCTAAGGTAGGTATTTCATAATGTGCTAGCACATCATGCCATTGTCTTACAGGTTTTTTTTTTATTCGTTTTTTATTCAGCAGTTTACAACCTGAGGTGCATCTAAACCCAAAAAACAAAAATATATTATATTGAAGTTTACCAATCCTTAGATGTGGTGGCCACATTAGTTTTCACTTTTCAGGCTAAGCCAGTTTTCAGCAAATACAGAATATACCTTTTCTTTTGCACTGAAACTGTTAAATATTTATGTATGTTTTTTTAAATGAATAAAAAAAAAATTGTATTAGCCTATAGCAGGTGTCAGATCCATATTTACTTTGTTTTGGTTTGCAATTGAGCTTTGGAGACACCTTCCGAAACCAATTTGGGTTCAGGCATGCAATTTTCATTTAGTTATTCCCTGGCATATGCACAAGTTTTGTATACCTGTTGATCTTGCCAGAAACACAGTTTTTATGTTGCTTTCCATGAGCTTAAAAGAAAGCCCAACTATCCTAACCGTTCTTATGTAAACTAACTCCTAATGATCCACTATGTTATGGAGATGAACAAAGGATGATATGTTACAGTGGAGAATAAAATATAACTTGTCATGTGATTTGATAGTTCCAAATCGCATGACAAGTCGCACCCCATTTAGGGAAGGGATCGTTGCTCCAGGTGGATGTGTGGAAATGGCACTCTCCTCAAGGTGGAAGCATCAGGTGCAGGCTAAGCATATAGCAATTAGAAGAGGGAAGGTCTGGACAGCCGCACTCCAATAAAAACACTTTTATTGTGCAAAATAACAAAAGTACACACCACAGCAGGGTAAGTCGCACCCCATTGCCGGCATTGGAACCATTCAAATTGCTGCAAGTCATGTTGCAGCGATTATAAAAAAGATTCCATTGTGACTTGCATAGACTTCTGTTAAGTTGCAGGCTGCAATGAAATCGGCAAGGCAAATCGCACTGATCTGCAGCGCTGAAGTAGCGCGATTTCAAAGCCACACCAGTGTGAATCAGGGAGTAGACTTGAAGGGACAGGATGTTTAATATTTGCAGACTTACCAGGTGAAAATAAAGGCAAAAGAGTCTGAAAAGAAGAAAACGAATGCAGCCACCACATCGAATGATTTAAAAACTGCAATAAATGACATTTATGGTTTAGATATGATTAAAAGTTTTCTCTGCACTATGCCCGTGCAAGAAATTTCTGTCTTTTTATATTGCAAGGCCCATGTGAACTGTGTGTGTTGAACTGAAATCTAAGTGGCTGTTGTCTTTTTCCTATAACCCATAGCAGATACTAAACAAGATAAAAACTGAAAATGAAATGGAAGCGATAGGTTATTGCCAAATCCTTGTTGGTTTTGTACTGCCTTGGTACATAAACTCACACGTAAGAAATGCATTTAAACAGTTCTAGTAATAATTACTAAGCATGTTATACACACGCAGGCAATTACAGTGTAAGTTCTTTTTGTAAAGTTTAGATCCAATGATATACACAATGGCAACACGCAAAACAACACAATTTCTGAAGGCATTACTGAACAATAGGGATGAGCTTCGTGTTCGAGTCGAACATACGTTCGACTCGAACATCGGCTGTTGGATCGTTCGACGAAGATCGAACGATTTGGGCCGTTCGCGCCAAATTCGAGTGACGCGAACGGCCCACAATGCACTACGCCATCGCAGTGTCATCCAGGCGCTGTGATTGGCCAAGCATGCACTGTGACCCCGCATGCTTGGCCAATCACAGCGCCGGCAGCGAGGAGAGCAATGATTGGCCACAGGCAGGATGCCTGTGGCCAATTATTGCTGAGGGTGTTTAGTACACGCCCCACACTATAAAAGGCCGCCAGCACGGCGGCCTAGTGTAGTGTGTTCCGGAGCAGGGAAAGAGAAGCATAGGCAGGGACAGTGACATTTATTTTTTCTTGCTTAACCTGGATTCCTTTAGTTTAGGGAAAGAGAAGGATAGGTAGGGAGAGTGTCAGTGTGTTTTACTGTGCAAATCCTTGTTTCTAGGGACAGGGAAGGACAGTGAGGGAATTCTCCTTGTGCTATAGTGTGCTTTAAAAAAACATTTTTTCTAGGGACAGAAAACTATAGGTAGGGAGAGTGTCAGTGTGTTTTACTGTGCGAATCCTTGTTTCTAGGGACAGGGAAGGACAGTGAGGGAATTCTCCTTGTGCTATAGTGTGCTTTAAAAAAACATTTTTTCTAGGGACAGAAAACTATAGGTAGGGAGAGTGTCAGTGTGTTTTACTGTGCGAATCCTTGTTTCTAGGGACAGGGAAGGACAGTGAGGGAATTCTCCTTGTGCTATAGTGTGCTTTAAAAAAAAAAAATTTCTAGGGACAGAAAACTATAGGTAGGGAGAGTGTCAGTGTGTTTTACTGTGCGAATCCTTGTTTCTAGGGACAGGGAAGGACAGTGAGGGAATTCTCCTTGTGCTATAGTGTGCTTTAAAAAAACATTTTTTCTAGGGACAGAAAACTATAGGTAGGGAGAGTGTCAGTGTGTTTTACTGTGCGAATCCTTGTTTCTAGGGACAGGGAAGGACAGTGAGGGAATTCTCCTTGTGCTATAGTGTGCTTTAAAAAAACATTTTTTCTAGGGACAGAAAACTATAGGTAGGGAGAGTGTCAGTGTGTTTTACTGTGCGAATCCTTGTTTCTAGGGACAGGGAAGAACAGTGAGGGAATTCTCCTTGTGCTATAGTGTGCTTTAAAAAAACATTTTTTCTAGGGACAGAAAACTATAGGTAGGAAGAGTGTCAGTTTCTTTCACTGTGATAATCCTTGTTTCTAGGGACAAAGAAGGAAAGTGAGGGAAATTCTCCTTGTGCTATAGTGTGCTTTAAAAAAACATTTTTTCTAGGGACAGAAAACTATAGGTAGGAAGAGTGTCAGTTTCTTTCACTGTGATAATCCTTGTTTCTAGGGACAGGGAAGGAAAGTGAGGGAAATTCTCCTTGTGCTATAGTGTGCTTTAAAAAAACATTTTTTCTAGGGACAGAAAACTATAGGTAGGAAGAGTGTCAGTTTCTTTCACTGTGATAATCCTTGTTTCTAGGGACAGGGAAGGAAAGTGAGGGAAAATCTCCTTGTGCTATAGTGTGCTTTAAAAAAACATTTTTTTTAGGGACAGAAAACTATAGGTAGGAAGAGTGTCAGTTTCTTTCACTGTGATAATCCTTGTTTCTAGGGACAAAGAAGGAAAGTGAGGGAAATTCTCCTTGTGCTATAGTGTGCTTTAAAAAATCATTTTTTCTAGGGACAGAAAACTATAGGTAGGAAGAGTGTCAGTTTCTTTCACTGTGATAATCCTTGTTTCTAGGGACAGGGAAGGAAAGTGAGGGAAATTCTCCTTGTGCTATAGTGTGCTTTAAAAAAACATTTTTTCTAGGGACAGAAAACTATAGGTAGGAAGAGTGTCAGTTTCTTTCACTGTGATAATCCTTGTTTCTAGGGACAAAGAAGGAAAGTGAGGGAAATTCTCCTTGTGCTATAGTGTGCTTTAAAAAAACATTTTTTTCTAGGGACAGAAAACTATAGGTAGGAAGAGTGTCAGTTTCTTTCACTGTGATAATCCTTGTTTCTAGGGACAGGGAAGGAAAGTGAGGGAAATTCTCCTTGTGCTATAGTGTGCTTTAAAAAAACATTTTTTCTAGGGACAGAAAACTATAGGTAGGAAGAGTGTCAGTTTCTTTCACTGTGATAATCCTTGTTTCTAGGGACAGGGAAGGACAGTGAGGGAATTCTCCTTGTGCTATAGTGTGCTTTAAAAAAACATTTTTTCTAGGGACAGAAAACTATAGGTAGGGAGAGTGTCAGTGTGTTTTACTGTGCGAATCCTTGTTTCTAGGGACAGGGAAGGACAGTGAGGGAATTCTCCTTGTGCTATAATGTGCTTTAAAAAAACATTTTTTCTAGGGACAGAAAACTATAGGTAGGAAGAGTGTCAGTTTCTTTCACTGTGATAATCCTTGTTTCTAGGGACAGGGAAGGACAGTGAGGGAATTCTCCTTGTGCTATAGTGTGCTTTAAAAAAACATTTTTTCTAGGGACAGAAAACTATAGGTAGGGAGAGTGTCAGTGTGTTTTACTGTGTGAATCCTTGTTTCTAGGGACAGGGAAGGACAGTGAGGGAATTCTCCTTGTGCTATAGTGTGCTTTAAAAAAACATTTTTTCTAGGGACAGAAAACTATAGGTAGGAAGAGTGTCAGTTTCTTTCACTGTGATAATCCTTGTTTCTAGGGACAGGGAAGGAAAGTGAGGGAAATTCTCCTTGTGCTATAGTGTGCTTTAAAAAAACATTTTTTCTAGGGACAGAAAACTATAGGTAGGAAGAGTGTCAGTTTCTTTCACTGTGATAATCCTTGTTTCTAGGGACAGGGAAGGACAGTGAGGAAAATTCTCCTTGTGCTATAGTGTGCTTTAAAAAAACATTTTTTCTAGGGACAGAAAACTATAGGTAGGAAGAGTGTCAGTTTCTTTCACTGTGATAATCCTTGTTTCTAGGGACAGGGAAGGAAAGTGAGGGAAATTCTCCTTGTGCTATAGTGTGCTTTAAAAAAACATTTTTTCTAGGGACAGAAAACTATAGGTAGTGTGACAGCAGGAAGGTAAAGTCACCTGGTTGCATCCAGGGGGGTAGATATATTTCGCCCAGATTCAGGCTTTACGCCGACTTATACAACTAGGTGGAGAGTTGTATAAGCCCAGCTAAGGCTAGTGGGCTCATGGATGACTCATACCTCTAGGGAGAGTGCTGGGCGTCGTGCAGACAGGGAGTTGATGAGACCAGCTGAAGCTTGTCAGCTCATTTAGGCCTCTATAAGAACTCCCAGCTTCATTAGATGTTAGCTCATGCCTGGAACCAGACCTGTGTGGACTGTCTAGGGAGAGTGAACCCCTGTGCGGTGAGACAAAGCCTGTGTGGCTATTTGCTTGGACATTTAAAACCAGGGACTTAGGGACTAGGACAGCACTAGGCTGATCCCAGTTGTTAGTTAGGAAACCTGTATGTTTAGTCAGAGGTCAAGTTGACCAGGATTTATTTTGTTTATGTTTCTTTTGCTTTGCTGTGTTTTGTCACTGTAAACAGAAAATAAACCGCACCTTTTTGATTTTGAAAACCACAACCTCCGTTTGCTGGGCCTGTTTTGTGTGGGGAGCCCATCCCGGGGGTCACACACACCCGCTGCCGAGCTAACCCCCTCACAGTTGGTGGAGAATGCGGGCAGTTTTTTTTAAGCCAGCATGGAGGAGATACTGAAACAGCTGGCTCTAGCAAATGCCAATCAACAGCAGACAAATGCAGGTTTGCAAAGGAGCCTTGCAGCTCAGCAACAAGCCCAGCAGCAATCTGAGGCCCGCTTCATAGACCTGTTACAGAAGCAAGAGCAGAGACTACAACAAATGGAAGCAGTAATGCAGCAACGTCCGCAGACCAGTGAGGAAAGCCGTCCCACTAATACCGCGTCCTTTGGGGTGAGTCGTTTATTGACAAAAATGACTGGAGAGGATGATCCAGAGGTATTTTTGACCACATTTGAAAGGACCGCTGAAAGAGAAAAGTGGCCTGAGGAGCAGTGGGCTGGACTGGTGGCTCCTCTGTTAACTGGTGAATCGCAGAAAGCTTACTATGACCTAGAGCCTAACCAAGCAAAAGACTATGTGATGCTAAAAGCTGAAATTTTGGCAAGGCTGGGTGTCACCCAGGCTGTCCGGGCTCAGCGTGTGCATAACTGGACTTTCCAGCTTGGAAAACCCCCCAGGTCTCAAATGTATGATCTCATTCACCTGAGCAGAAAGTGGCTGCAGCCAGAGACTTTGTCCGCACCAAAGATTGTGGAACGTGTTGTAATGGATCGGTTTTTGAGAGCTCTTCCTACTGCCATCCAAAAGTGGGTAAGCCATGGAGACCCAGAGACGGCCGATGGTCTTGTGGATCGTGTGGAGAAATACTTGGCTACAGAGAACCTGACGGCCTCTTCCAGAGACACTCGGACTTTCCACCCTAAGACCAGACCATCCCCAGGGGCGGATAAGAGGATTCCAAGGGGTGAGGGTGGAGAGAGTGAGAGGGTGGGAGCTCTACCCCAAGTTTGGCGAGAACAGCCTGGGAAATCAGCGGCTCAAGAGGCGGCAAGAAGGATCGTTTGCTACCGCTGCCGGCAAGCGGGACATATTGCAGCCAATTGCCCGGTTGTGGAGGAACCCATGCAGTGTGACTTTCTGACGGGCAGACGTCAGTCGCTGTGTGCGACAGTCGCATGCACTGCCATTCGAGGAACTGAGAAACATTTATGCAAAATGTGTGTTAATGGTAGAAATGTTGTGGTATTGCTGGATTCAGGTAGCCTTGTGACCCTGATAAAGGCTGAGTTAGTTAAAACAGAGGTCTTTGGGAATAGCAAGGTAGCTGTTATTTGTGTGCATGGGGACACCCGAGAGTATCCAGTGACTACAGTGTGTTTCGAGACCCCCAAAGGTACCCTCTCTCATCCAGTGGGCTTAGTATCTCAGTTACCGCATGACGCCATTGTGGGAAGGGATTTTCCGAAGTTCTGGGAACTGTGGGATGATCCTGAGCCCCCCACTGGTGCCCCTATGTACCAGGAATGTGATAGCCAGAACTCCCCTGAGAGTGGTGAGGACTCTCCGGAATTTCCCTTATCAGTATTGGCAGGGGAGACTCAAGAAACTGGAGAGGAGCCCACCTCCTCAGACGAAAACCTACCGTCTGTGGAGTTTTCTGATCTTGAGGTTCACAGGGAAAACTTTGCCACAGAACAGTTGAAAGACCCCGCCCTAATAAAGGCACGGGAAAACGTAGTGAAAATAGATGGCGAGTTAGTGAACCCAGATAATACCTGCACTTACCCATACTTCAGCGTAGAGAAGGACCTACTGTATCGGGTGGCAAAAAGGGCAGAAGAAACCGTTGAGCAGCTTGTGGTGCCCAAACCTTACAGGAAGTTGGTGTTGGAGTTGGCCCATGGGCACATTCTTGGAGGTCATCTGGGGACAGAGAAAACCCGAGAGAGGGTATTACAGAGATTCTATTGGCCGGGGGTGATGAAGGACATAGAAAATTATTGTTCCTCCTGCCCTGTGTGTCAGAGGTCGGCCCCGATGCCACATTTCCGTAGCCCGCTGGTCCCTCTACCCATCATTGAGGTCCCGTTTGAGAGGATCGCCATGGATTTGGTAGGGCCTATAATCAAGTCCGCTAGGGGGCACCAGTACATATTAGTTATAATGGACTATGCCACCCGTTATCCAGAAGCGATCCCTCTCCGAAATACCTCGGCCAAAACCATAGCCAAAGAGCTATCTCTTGTGTTTAGCCGGGTGGGTATTTGTAAAGAACTGCTTACGGACCAAGGTACACCCTTTATGTCCCGGGTTATGAAGGAGCTGTGTAAATTGTTCAAAGTGACGCAATTACGTACATCTGTGTATCACCCCCAAACCGATGGGCTGGTTGAAAGATTCAACAAAACCCTAAAACAAATGTTGAAGAAAGTGGTGGCTAGAGATGGAAAGGATTGGGACTGTCTACTTCCTTATCTGATGTTTGCTATTAGGGAGGTGCCCCAATCCTCTACGGGATTCTCCCCCTTTGAGTTACTGTATGGGAGACACCCAAGAGGGCTGTTGGATATTGCCAAGGAAACTTGGGAAAGTGAGAGTTCTCCCCACAGGAGTGTGATTGAGCATGTCGCCCTGATGCAAGACCGAATTGCACAGGTAATGCCCATCGTGAAGGAACATTTGGCCCAAGCGCAGTTAGCACAGCAGAGAGTGTACAACCGTGGAGCCAAGACCCGTACCTTTTCCCCGGGGGATAGGATACTGGTACTTGTCCCTACGGTTGAAAGTAAATTCCTTGCCAAATGGCAAGGCCCCTATGAGATAATGGAAAAAGTGAGCGAAGTGAATTACAAGGTCAGACAACCAGGAAGGCGAAAGCCCGAACAGATCTATCACGTTAATCTGTTGAAAGCCTGGAGGGATAGAGAGTCCCTAGTCGCAGACACTTGGTCACCAGCTCAAACTGGTTGCGTGATTCCTGAGGTTGGAATAGCAGCCACCTTGTCACAACCCCAACAACAGGAGGTTAAGGAGTTTGTGCTTCGCAACAAGGAGGTATTCTCTGAGCTGCCGGGACAAACATCTGGGGTAGAGCATGACATCATTACCCCGCCCGGTGAAAGGGTGAAGTTAAAACCCTATTGGATCCCAGAGGCCCGACGGGAGGCAATACGGGAGGAAGTACAGAAAATGCTGAACTTAGGGGTGATAGAGGAGTCCCAAAGTGATTGGTCTAGTCCCATTGTGTTGGTGCCTAAACCGGATGGGAGCTGGCGATTTTGTAACGATTTTCGTCAGTTGAACAAAGTTACAAAATTTGACACCTACCCCATGCCACGTATAGATGAGTTGATCGACCGGCTGGGAACAGTCCGATACATGACGACTCTTGACCTCACAAAAGGGTATTGGCAAATCCCCCTGGCCAAGTCGGCCAAAGAGAAAAACGCATTTGTAACCCCAGACGGGGCGTTCCAATATAAAAGAATGCCGTTCGGGTTACAGAATGCGCCGGCCACATTCCAGCGGAAAATGGACCAGATGCTGAGGCCCCATCGGAAGTATGCTGCGGCTTACCTGGATGACGTAATTGTCCATAGCACAGATTGGGCCTCACATCTGCCAAAAGTGCAAGCAGTCCTGGACTCTGTTCGGGAAGCGGGGTTTACGGCTAACCCCAAGAAGTGTACCATTGGGCAGGAGGAGGCCAAATATCTTGGGTACACCATTGGGAGGGGAGTAATAAAACCCCAACTCAACAAAGTCGAGGCCATCCAGAGTTGGCCACGTCCCAACAGCAAGAAGCAGGTACGAGCCTTTCTGGGAATCGCTGGGTATTATCGGCGATTCATTCCCCACTTTGCTTCTAAGGCTGTGCCCCTAACCAACCTGACGAAGGGGAAAGGGTCGGTCATGATTAAATGGACCCCCGAGGCTGAGGCAGCATTCCAATTCTTGAAACAAGCCTTATGTAGCCAGCCAGTGTTGTACTCACCCGACTTCTCTAAAGACTTTGTCGTACAAAGTGATGCGTCAGATGTGGGGTTAGGAGCAGTATTGTCCCAGGTCTGGAACGGGGAAGAGCACCCAGTCATTTACCTCAGCAGGAAGTTGAAGTCCCATGAGGTAAATTACGCCACCGTTGAAAAGGAGTGTTTAGCGGTGAAGTGGGCTCTAGATTCCCTTCGGTACTACCTGCTAGGTAGGCACTTTGACATGGTTACGGATCACGCTCCGTTAAAGTGGATGGCTCAAAACAAGGAAACAAATAGAAGAGTGAATAGGTGGTTCCTGGCCCTCCAGGAATTCAACTTCACAGTAAAGCATCGCCCTGGCGTTCAAATGGGGAATGTGGATGCTTTGTCTCGAGTACATGAATGCCTGATTGCTGGTGTTCCAACCCCGAGGTTAAAACAAGAGGGGGGGGTATGTGACAGCAGGAAGGTAAAGTCACCTGGTTGCATCCAGGGGGGTAGATATATTTCGCCCAGATTCAGGCTTTACGCCGACTTATACAACTAGGTGGAGAGTTGTATAAGCCCAGCTAAGGCTAGTGGGCTCATGGATGACTCATACCTCTAGGGAGAGTGCTGGGCGTCGTGCAGACAGGGAGTTGATGAGACCAGCTGAAGCTTGTCAGCTCATTTAGGCCTCTATAAGAACTCCCAGCTTCATTAGATGTTAGCTCATGCCTGGAACCAGACCTGTGTGGACTGTCTAGGGAGAGTGAACCCCTGTGCGGTGAGACAAAGCCTGTGTGGCTATTTGCTTGGACATTTAAAACCAGGGACTTAGGGACTAGGACAGCACTAGGCTGATCCCTGTATGTTTAGTCAGAGGTCAAGTTGACCAGGATTTATTTTGTTTATGTTTCTTTTGCTTTGCTGTGTTTTGTCACTGTAAACAGAAAATAAACCGCACCTTTTTGATTTTGAAAACCACAACCTCCGTTTGCTGGGCCTGTTTTGTGTGGGGAGCCCATCCCGGGGGTCACACACACCCGCTGCCGAGCTAACCCCCTCACAGTAGGAAGAGTGTCAGTTTCTTTCACTGTGATAATCCTTGTTTCTAGGGACAAAGAAGGAAAGTGAGGGAAATTCTCCTTGTGCTATAGTGTGCTTTAAAAAAACATTTTTTCTAGGGACAGAAAACTATAGGTAGGAAGAGTGTCAGTTTCTTTCACTGTGATAATCCTTGTTTCTAGGGACAGGGAAGGACAGTGAGGGAATTCTCCTTGTGCTATAGTGTGCTTTAAAAAAACATTTTTTCTAGGGACAGAAAACTATAGGTAGGGAGAGTGTCAGTGTGTTTTACTGTGCGAATCCTTGTTTCTAGGGACAGGGAAGGACAGTGAGGGAATTCTCCTTGTGCTATAGTGTGCTTTAAAAAAACATTTTTTCTAGGGACAGAAAACTATAGGTAGGAAGAGTGTCAGTTTCTTTCACTGTGATAATCCTTGTTTCTAGGGACAGGGAAGGAAAGTGAGGGAAATTCTCCTTGTGCTATAGTGTGCTTTAAAAAAACATTTTTTCTAGGGACAGAAAACTATAGGTAGGAAGAGTGTCAGTTTCTTTCACTGTGATAATCCTTGTTTCTAGGGACAGGGAAGGACAGTGAGGAAAATTCTCCTTGTGCTATAGTGTGCTTTAAAAAAACATTTTTTCTAGGGACAGAAAACTATAGGTAGGAAGAGTGTCAGTTTCTTTCACTGTGATAATCCTTGTTTCTAGGGACAGGGAAGGAAAGTGAGGGAAATTCTCCTTGTGCTATAGTGTGCTTTAAAAAAACATTTTTTCTAGGGACAGAAAACTATAGGTAGGAAGAGTGTCAGTTTCTTTCACTGTGATAATCCTTGTTTCTAGGGACAAAGAAGGAAAGTGAGGGAAATTCTCCTTGTGCTATAGTGTGCTTTAAAAAAACATTTTTTCTAGGGACAGAAAACTATAGGTAGGAAGAGTGTCAGTTTCTTTCACTGTGATAATCCTTGTTTCTAGGGACAGGGAAGGACAGTGAGGGAATTCTCCTTGTGCTATAGTGTGCTTTAAAAAAACATTTTTTCTAGGGACAGAAAACTATAGGTAGGGAGAGTGTCAGTGTGTTTTACTGTGCGAATCCTTGTTTCTAGGGACAGGGAAGGACAGTGAGGGAATTCTCCTTGTGCTATAGTGTGCTTTAAAAAAACATTTTTTCTAGGGACAGAAAACTATAGGTAGGAAGAGTGTCAGTTTCTTTCACTGTGATAATCCTTGTTTCTAGGGACAGGGAAGGACAGTGAGGGAATTCTCCTTGTGCTATATTGTGCTTTAAAAAAACATTTTTTCTAGGGACAGAAAACTATAGGTAGGGAGAGTGTCAGTGTGTTTTACTGTGCGAATCCTTGTTTCTAGGGACAGGGAAGGACAGTGAGGGAATTCTCCTTGTGCTATAGTGTGCTTTAAAAAAACATTTTTTCTAGGGACAGAAAACTATAGGTAGGAAGAGTGTCAGTTTCTTTCACTGTGATAATCCTTGTTTCTAGGGACAAAGAAGGAAAGTGAGGGAAATTCTCCTTGTGCTATAGTGTGCTTTAAAAAAACATTTTTTCTAGGGACAGAAAACTATAGGTAGGAAGAGTGTCAGTTTCTTTCACTGTGATAATCCTTGTTTCTAGGGACAAAGAAGGAAAGTGAGGGAAATTCTCCTTGTGCTATAGTGTGCTTTAAAAAAACATTTTTTCTAGGGACAGAAAACTATAGGTAGGAAGAGTGTCAGTTTCTTTCACTGTGATAATCCTTGTTTCTAGGGACAGGGAAGGAAAGTGAGGGAAATTCTCCTTGTGCTATAGTGTGCTTTAAAAAAACATTTTTTCTAGGGACAGAAAACTATAGGTAGGAAGAGTGTCAGTTTATTTCACTGTGATAATCCTTGTTTCTAGGGACAAAGAAGGAAAGTGAGGGAAATTCTCCTTGTGCTATAGTGTGCTTTAAAAAAACATTTTCTCTAGGGACAGAAAACTATAGGTAGGAAGAGTGTCAGTTTCTTTCACTGTGATAATCCTTGTTTCTAGGGACAGGGAAGGAAAGTGAGGGAAATTCTCCTTGTGCTATAGTGTGCTTTAAAAAAACATTTTTTCTAGGGACAGAAAACTATAGGTAGGAAGAGTGTCAGTTTCTTTCACTGTGATAATCCTTGTTTCTAAGGACAGGGAAGGACAGTGAGGAAAATTCTCCTTGTGCTATAGTGTGCTTTAAAAAAACATTTTTTCTAGGGACAGAAAACTATAGGTAGGAAGAGTGTCAGTTTCTTTCACTGTGATAATCCTTGTTTCTAGGGACAGGGAAGGAAAGTGAGGGAAATTCTCCTTGTGCTATAGTGTGCTTTAAAAAAACATTTTTTCTAGGGACAGAAAACTATAGGTAGGAAGAGTGTCAGTTTCTTTCACTGTGATAATCCTTGTTTCTAGGGACAAAGAAGGAAAGTGAGGGAAATTCTCCTTGTGCTATAGTGTGCTTTAAAAAAACATTTTTTCTAGGGACAGAAAACTATAGGTAGGAAGAGTGTCAGTTTCTTTCACTGTGATAATCCTTGTTTCTAGGGACAGGGAAGGACAGTGAGGGAAATTCTCCTTGTGCTATAGTGTGCTAAAGCATTCCTCATCAACCATCTTTGAAATCCTTGTTTTTTTGGACAGTCAGGGAAATTGTCGTTGTGCTATTCTGTGCAAAAGCAATCATCCTCAACCATATTTAGAAATCCTTAAGTAAAGGGACAGAGAAGGACACCTGAAGGTAGCCCTTATTGCTTTTTTCCCATCTCCCTGCAGGCCATCTATTAGAATGTCTGGAAGGCAAACAAGGAGAGGCAGACAGTCAGGAGGCAATAAAAGAGGGCAAGCAGGCTCTGTGTCTGGGGGCAACAGTGCTGGTCGTGGACGCGGTGCATTGTCATCAGCACATGGCCATGGGACACGCTTGTCCTTCTTTTCGGCAGCTGGACATGTTGAGCCACATCATGCCGAAGACTTGGTAGAGTGGATGACCAAGCCCTCCTCCTCCTCCTCATCCTCTCTCACCCAGGCTCAGGGTACTGGAAAAGCAGCTGCCAAAGCGTCCTCTTTCCTGGTATCAATGTCAGTCACTCCTTCCCTAGACCCACCATGTCCTCCTCCTGAGGAGTCCCCCGAACTGTTTGAGCACAGTGTTGGGTACATGCTCCAGGAGGATGCCCAGCGTTTCGAAGGGTCTGATGATGAAACCCAGCTACAGGAAGGCAGTAGCGTGAGAGCAGACAGAGGGGATGCTCAAGAAGGACACCAATCTGGCAGTCATGTTCCAGCAGCTGCAGCATACTGCCAGATTGGCTCCAGTGATGAGGAGGGAGGGGATGATGAGGTCACTGACTCCACGTGGGTGCCTAATAGGAGAGAGGAGGAGGAGGAGGATGAGGAGGAGGCACATCTCCAACGAGGCAGGATGCCCTTTGGTGGCCAGCGTAAGGGCAGTACACCGACGGAATCACACCGCAGAGCTCCGCCTGTGCAGGGCGCTGCCTCTGCCCGTCATTCAAAAAGTTCTTTGGTGTGGGCCTTTTTTGAGGCTAGTGCATCAGATCGCACAGCTGCTGTTTGCAACATATGTCTCAAGCGTATATCGCGTGGCCAAAACATCAGCCGCTTGGGTACCACATGCCTGACCAGACATATGTTGACCTGCCATGCAGCTCGTTGGCAAGCCTACCTCAAAGACCCACACCAAAGAACAAAGCGGACCTCTCCTTGCACCGCATCAGCTGGGATCTCCAACCCCACTATAACTTCAGTCCTCTCTGAAACATGCACTGAGAGGAATGAAGGTGTAGAATTAGGTGTGTCACAGCCAAGTACTTGCGGCCACTCTGCTAGCAGTACACCGACGTCCGATTCTAGCAGGCAAATTTCCCTGCCCCAGCTGCTGGACCGTCGAAAGAAGTTCACTCCCAGCCATCCACATTGCCCAGCGGTTGAATGCTAGCTTGGCTAAATTGCTAGCGCTTCAACTGCTGCCTTTTCAGTTGGTAGACTCGGCCCCCTTCCGTGAGTTTGTGCAATGTGCGGTTCCTCAGTGGCAGGTTCCCAAACGCCACTTTTTCTCACGGAAGGCTATTCCGGCTCTCTACCGGCATGTGGAAGGCAATGTCTTGGCCTCGCTGGACAGGGCGGTCAGCGGTAAGGTGCATATTACCGCTGACTCATGGTCCAGCAGGCATGGACAGGGACGTTACCTTTCTTTCACGGCCCATTGGGTCACTCTTTTGGCAGCTGGGAAGGATGCAGGACAAGGTGCAGTAGTGTTGGAGGTTGTTCCACCGCCACGCCTCCAAAATGCTACTACTGGTTGTGACACACCTCTCTCCTCCACCCCCTCCTCTTCTTCTTCCTCCATGGCCTCTTCCTGTGGTTTGTCCTCGGAACCAGCGGTGCTCCGTAGGCGTTCAAGGGGCTACGCAAGTACGCAGGCAAAAAGATGCCATGCCGTGCTTGCGCTGGTGTGTTTGGGGGACAGAAGCCACACTGGGGCAGAGGTCCTGTCTGCTCTGCAGGGCCAGGCCGAGAGGTGGTTGACGCCACGCCAGCTTAAGCCAGGAATGGTGGTTTGCGACAATGGCACCAACCTCCTCTCCGCCCTCCGACAGGGACAACTGACCCATGTGCCCTGTGTGGCTCACGTCCTTAACCTGGTGGTGCAGCGGTTCTTGGGCAGGTACCCGGGCTTACAGGATGTCCTGAGGCAGGCCAGGAAAGTCTGTGTGCATTTCCGCAGATCTTATAATGCCAGTGCTCGCCTGGCTGAGCTGCAAAAGGAGTTGAACCTGCCCAAGAACCGCCTTATATGTGACATGCCCACCAGGTGGAACTCAACGTTGGCCATGCTGCAGCGGCTGCACACGCAGCAGAGGGCCATCAATGAGTACCTGTGCGACTACGGCACCAGGACAGGGTCAGGGGAGCTTGGTTTTTTTTCTCCACGCCAGTGGGGCATGATCAGGGATGCATGCACTATCCTGGCACCATTTGAGGAGGCCACGAGGATGGTGAGCAGTGACAGTGCATGCATCAGTGACACTGTACCTCTTGTCCACCTGTTGGAGCACACGCTGCGTGGAATAATGGACAGGGCACTTGAGGCAGAACAGAGGCAGGAAGAGGAGGACTTCCTTGCCTCTCAAGGCCCCCTTTACCCAGACAGTGTTCCTTCTGTCCCACCCATCGCACAGGAAGAGGAGGAGGAGGAGGAGGATTGTGTCAGCATGGAGGTGGAGGCTGGCACTCAGCATCATCAGCAGCAGTCTTTTAGGGATGATTTACAGTCCCAAGAAACCAGTGGACTTGTACGTGGCTGGGAGGAGGTGGCTGCGGATCATGTCGTCCTTAGTGACCCAGAGGACTCCGGAGCGAATGCCTCAGCAAACCTCGTATTCTTCGGATCAAGGAGAGGGACCACTACTGGCTGGCCACTCTCCTTGATCCACGGTACAAGGGTAAGGTTGCGGACCTTATGTTACCGTCGCAGAGGGAGCAGAGGATGAGACAACTCCGGGAGGCCTTGCAGAAAGGTCTGTGCAACGCGTTCCCAGAGACTGGGAGGTTACAAACTCCTGGTCCTGGACAACGAGTTGCTGAGGCTTCGGCCAGTCAAAGAAGGAGCGGTGGGGAAGGTGGCCGTCTGACCGATGCGTTCAGACAATTCTTTAGTCCGCAGCCCCAAAGTATGATCGGTTCCAGCAACCATCGCCAGCGTCTGATAAACATGGTGCAGGAATATCTAGGGGCAAGGTCAGACTTGGACACCTTCCCCACCGAAAATCCTCTGGCTTACTGGGTCTTGAGGATGGATCACTGGCCAGAGCTTGCACAGTATGCAATTGAGCTACTGGCCTGTCCTGCATCCAGCGTTCTTTCGGAACGCACATTCAGTGCTGCTGGAGGATTTGTCACGGATCACAGGGTGCGCCTGTCCACCGACTCGGTTGATCGACTGACTTTCATCAAGATGAACCAGTCTTGGATCACCACCAGCTACCACACACCTGATGCTGATATAACAGACTAATTGATTTTAACATGTCACATCCCTTCAAGACTGATGCTGATGCTGAGTGCCTGTGCTGTTATGTTGACTGGCTATCCTCCTCCTCCGAGTCCTCAATGATACGATTGATGATGATAGCTTGGAAGATCATTTTTGTTTATGGGTGCCGCCACCAGTGGCTAAGGCCCAATTTTTCAGCCCCTGTTTTACAGGGGCGTGTAATTAAAAAATTTTTAGCAATAATTTGCCATAGGGCTCATTGCTGTGCTCCAAGTACAGTATCTGTGAGGGGTTGGAGTGTTGTGGCACCAGTGCCTAAGGCCCAATTTTTCAGCCCCTGTTTAACAGGGGCGTGTCATTACAATTTTTGAAGCAATACTTTGCAACAGGGCTCATTGCTGTGCTCCAAGTACAGTATCTGTGAGGGGTTGTAGTGTTGTGCCACCAGTGCCTAAGGCCCAATTTTTCAGCCCCTGTTCAACAGGGGCATGCAATTACAATTCTTGATCTAATAATTCACAGCAGGGCCCATTGCTGCACCCACCAAGAGTAACTCTGAGGGCTTACAGTGTTGTGGCAATGCCACCACCACCACGAAAGGCCCAATTTTTCAGCCCCTGTTCAAAAGGGGCATGTAATTACAATTCTTGATCTAATAATTCACAGCAG
Source organism: Rana muscosa (assembly GCA_029206835.1). Classification (NCBI taxonomy): domain Eukaryota; kingdom Metazoa; phylum Chordata; class Amphibia; order Anura; family Ranidae; genus Rana; species Rana muscosa. The sequence continues at coordinate 856,215,550 of CM055117.1, forward strand.
GGCCCATTCCTGCACCCACCAAGAGTAACTCTGAGGGCTTACAGTGTTGTGGCAACGCCACCACCACCACCACCACGAAAGGCCCAATTTTTCAGCCCCTGTTCAAAAGGGGCATGTAATTACAATTCTTGATCTAATAATTCACAGCAGGGCCCATTCCTGCACCCACCAAGAGTAACTCTGAGGGCTTACAGTGTTGTGGCAACACCATCACCACCACAACCACCACGAAAGGCCCAATTTTTCAGCCCCTGTTCAACAGGGGCATGCAATTACAATTCTTGATCTAATAATTCACAGCAGGGCCCATTGCTGCACCCACCAAGAGTAACTGTCAGGGCTTACAGTCTTGTGGCACCAGCACCACCATCAAAGGCCCAATTTTTACTACCACTGTTCAACAATTATATGTAATTAAAATTCCTGATATAATAGTTGACAGCAGGGCGTTCCAGCACCAACCAAGAGTAACTGAGTGCTTACAGTGTTGTGCCAACACCAACAACTAAGGGGCCTATTTCTGCAGAGTATATACGGCAGGTCCCTACTTTCAAACATCCAACTTACAAACGACTCCTACTTGCAAACGCAAGAAGACAACAGGAAGTGAGAGGAAATCTACCACTAGGAAGGAAAATTCTCTCTTGTAAGAATAAATATGGGAGAAAGGTGTCTCCTCTGTACTGATGCTTTATCACCAATCCTTGTTTCAAGAAAAACACCACATTTCAAAAACAGTTGTCATTGGGACGGAAAGTGAGGTGAAATGTTCTGAACAGGGGCACAGACAGCAAAACAAATGTTACAGGGGTGATAACCCTTACCTATGTTTTCCAAAAAGTTTAAAAATAGATTTTTGGGCTGGAGCTACACTTCAACAATGTACCTGTTCAAAATTACAAACAGATTCTACATAAGAACAAACCTACAGTCCCTGTCTTGTATGCACCGCCTGTATACGGCTGTTCAGAGTATATAGGGCCTTTTTTATTTTATGTGCGGGGTTCCCCTTAATATCCATACAAGACCCAAAGGGGCTGGTAATGGGCTGGGGTAGGGAGGGGGGTCATGGGGTAGCTATGCCATTTTTCTTAAAGATTTTCATCCATATTACCGGGACCAGACATTACATTAAAGCCGCAAGCAGTTTTAAATGGCTTTTTTTTCCTTTAGAAGTGTCATTTTGTGCAGGGACAGTTCTAAACACGGGAAACACGTGGCACTTCACAGGCATACTTTAGACACCCCCCAGGTACGATATTTAAAGGAATATTTGACTTTTTTTTTCACTTTATGCATCATTAAAATGACTGCTCCCGAAAAACGACCGTTTTTAAAACTTCTTTTTGCATTGATACATGTCCCCTGGTGCACAACCCGGGTTCCCAAACCCTTTTTAGGACAATAACATGCATAATAGTTGTTATAATTAGCACTTTAGAATTCGAACGTTCGCATCCATTGTATTTAATAGGGTTCTAATGTTCGTACGAACTTTCGGTCCGTTCGCGGGTTCTGGTGCGAACCGAACCCGGGGGTGTTCGGCTCATCACTACTGAACAAGAACACTAATGCATAACATACTAAACCTGTGCTGAGAGTATGTACTGTAGTCTCCCATTGCTGTCCTCTCCTTCTAAAAATGCTAATTCAATGGCTGTCATACTATTACAGTGCTTTCTGAGTCACTGATTTGGATCAATTATGGAGAACAGGACCTCTGACTTTATTCTTCTATCTTCACTGGCTGCATGTTGGTTCCTGAACAGTGACTCAGAGTATTAAAACCAGAGGCAGCCAAACAACTAACATTTTCAGAAGTCACCAAAGCAAACATATGCATTTTTTTTTTTTAGGCACATGTTTTCTTTAGGCTTAATTTTCATGTATGTTAATGCAAACAGAATGTGCATAAAATAGGTTGCTAATTAGCTTCAATGCATGAAAAAACAGACTTGTGTTACTTTTGACAATGCGCTGCAATGCATAGAACAATAACATCTGTGTGTTGTGTTGTGTTGTGCTGTAGCACTTTGTTTACACAACTATTGGGGTGCCTGTAGGCAGGTTGCCCACAGTATGTTAGTTAGGTAGTTGGCTGACCCAGGCTGGGGAAGGATTTAACATTTTGCACCTTGGTTCCTGGGCTTTTTGGGCCCTACCTATCCGCCCTGTGACATAAATATAGGGGGAAGGCAGGGTTCCCGAGTCGCCCGCTCTCAGAAATGCTGTGAAAGCTATGGAACACTAACTGGTAGTCCGTCGGAAGACACCTGGAGACCAGAGAACTGCCAAGGGAATGCCAGAATCGGACTTCACCCTGTTGAGGTACGTTTGGGGAGCTCAGCTTAGTTAGACAGAATTATGTTGCTGGTTGGACTTCGCCAGACATTCAGTAAGGTTGTATCAACTGTTCCAAGCCTGGTCTGAAGTAATATAAAGGTTTGTATGATGGTTTCTGGCATTTGAAAGAACAGGGTTAGTAAAGCACATGTGGGGTATGAACCAAAGCCACTACGAAAGGTCTACTCTGCAAGACAAGGAGGAGGATTGCAGTTGCTATGGATAACCAGGAACTAGTGCAAGGTATATGGCAGCTGGTCATATCTGGCATGGTGGAGGGTCCTCCAGGAGTGAGGGGGTCAGTGATCTGGCCCCATCCCTAGTGGTCCATAACCTGCAGGCATCAGAACCGAACCCACGTTACGGAGACACACAGCTTAGCCGCATGGTATGGGAGTGTGGAGGGAATTAAATTAGTGCCTAAATGCATGAGGTCCACGCTGGGTGCATGGCGGGACCCCATTTTGTCTCTGGGAGTGTGGTGACAGAGGTACGCTGGACTGTTGGAGTGGGCATAGGATCAGCGGTGTCCCTCCCAAATGCAACATACAGCAAGAGAAATGTGTGTAGTGACACAGGACAGCACCTTACAGAGGGACTCTGTACATTTTCTACTGCACAGTGTAAGGCTCATCTCTAAGCTGGTGAACCGCCTTAATGTTTAATTTTCACATAAACGCGGTCCCTCGTCTGGTCCCGGGCATTGATGAGCACGCACACGCATGAAAGGTACCCCACGTGTGCAGGGTGAGTGGACCCACCCACATGCCCTTTAAAATCAATCGCAACACATGGTTACAACACATTATTATGTGTCACGGCAATGCATGTTCAAACGTGGCGTTTTGTTGCATACATTTGTAACTATAAGTGAAGCCGTATTGCCACTTCTTTGCACCTAAGTAAACTGTGGTCCCTAACTAATTGTTGTTCAGTATATTAAGCCATTTTATAAAAGATAACTTCTGATTGGTTTTTACATTGCTCTTTAAATAAGCTCAATAATATAAAAACTATATTTTAAATAAATATATACATTTGTGTTACTTTGTGAAAAAAAAATATATACATTTGTGCAGTGCTATTTATAATAAATGCATAAATCAAACTTGCTAGCGTGACCACAAATAATTTATAATATTGTGCAATTAAAATTTGTGTTTCTTAAATGCATTAAGATCAAATAAAGAAAATGTGAAATAAAATTCACGTGTCTTTAAACATTGTGAGTCAATAAGTTCTGTGCACTCTTTTTCATTGCAATCTTCTTCTTGTGAACCAGCGAACACCTTCTTCCAACACCACCACACCAGATCTGCTCACCTTAAAATGGTTGTAAAGTTTGTAAACCTTCTGTGTGCAGCACCCCCCCAGCCCACCTTATACTTACCTGAGCCCAATCTCGATCCAGCGCTACACACAGCTCTGTGTCTGAATGGATACACAGAGCTGTAGCCTGGCTCGGGTGCCCCTATAGCAAGCTGCTTGCTGTGGGGACAGTGAACAGGAGGGAGGGGCCAGGAGCTACAGCCAGGGACCTGAGAAGAGGATGATCTGGGCTTCTCTGTGCAAAACCAACTGCACAGAGCAGGTAAGTATGAAATGTTTGTTATTTTAATAGAAAAAAAAATGAGACTTTATAATAACTTTAATATTGACCTCGCGGTTATAAGCAGTCTGAACAGGCACAATGGTTACACTGATGAAGAGAATAGCATATACTTCAGCCCCGCGGGGAACAACAAAAAACACAATCCACTACCATCCAAAAAGCCTAATCCACTTCCAATGTCCCACAAAGCAAAAAGATCAAATCTAATGCTCCCTGTTTAAAAAAATGTATTGGTCAAACAACATATCTCAATATATTCACCAAAACAAATTGGCAGATAAAATCACCAGCATACAAATAGTGACCAGTAGGGATGAGCTTCGTGTTCGAGTCGAACATACGTTCGACTCGAACATCGGCTGTTCGATCGTTCGACGAAGATCGAACGATTTGGGCCGTTCGCGCCAAATTCGAGTGACGCGAACGGCCCACAATGCACTACGCCATCGCAGTGTCATCCAGGCGCTGTGATTGGCCAAGCATGCACTGTGACCCCGCATGCTTGGCCAATCACAGCGCCGGCAGCGAGGAGAGCAATGATTGGCCACAGGCAGGATGCCTGTGGCCAATTATTGCTGATGGGGTTTAGTACACGCCCCACACTATAAAAGGCCGCCAGCGCGGCGGCCTTGTGTAGTGTGTTCCGGAGCAGGGAAAGAGAAGCATAGGCAGGGACAGTGTCATTTTTTTTCCTTTACTAATCCTGGATTCCTTGTGTTTAGGGACAAATAAGGATAGGTAGGGAGAGTGTCAGTGACAGTGTGCTATTCTGTGCTAATCCTTGTTTGTAGGGACAGAGAGGTACAGTGAGGGAAACTGACAGTGTGCTATTCTGTTCTAAAACTATTTTGCTGAACCATATTTTCAATCCTTGAGTTGAGGGACAGAGAGGTACAGTGAGTGAAACTGACAGTGTGCTATTCTGTTCTAAATCAATTTTGCTGTTCCATATTTTCAATCCTTGAGTTGAGGGACAGAGAGCTACAGTGAGGGAAAGTGTCAGTGTGCTATTGTGTTCTAAAACTATTTTGCTGAACCATATTTTCAATCCTTGAGTTGAGGGACAGAGAGGTACAGTGAGGGAAAGTGTCAGTGTGCTATTGTGTTCTAAAACTATTTTGCTGAACCATATTTTCAATCCTTGAGTTGAGGGACAGAGAGGTACAGTGAGTGAAACTGACAGTGTGCTATTCTGTTCTAAATCAATTTTGCTGTTCCATATTTTCAATCCTTGAGTTGAGGGACAGAGAGGTACAGTGAGGGAAACTGACAGTGTGCTATTCTGTTCTAAAACTATTTTGCTGAACCATATTTTCAATCCTTGAGTTGAGGGACAGAGAGGTACAGTGAGTGAAACTGACAGTGTGCTATTCTGTTCTAAAACTATTTTGCTGTTCCATATTTTCAATCCTTGAGTTGAGGGACAGAGAGGTACAGTGAGGGAAAGTGTCAGTGTGCTATTGTGTTCTAAAACTATTTTGCTGAACCATATTTTCAATCCTTGAGTTGAGGGACAGAGAGGTACAGTGAGTGAAACTGACAGTGTGCTATTCTGTTCTAAATCAATTTTGCTGTTCCATATTTTCAATCCTTGAGTTGAGGGACAGAGAGGTACAGTGAGGGAAACTGACAGTGTGCTATTCTGTTCTAAAACTATTTTGCTGAACCATATTTTCAATCCTTGAGTTGAGGGACAGAGAGGTACAGTGAGGGAAAGTGTCAGTGTGCTATTGTGTTCTAAAACTATTTTGCTGAACCATATTTTCAATCCTTGAGTTGAGGGACAGAGAGGTACAGTGAGTGAAACTGACAGTGTGCTATTCTGTTCTAAATCAATTTTGCTGTTCCATATTTTCAATCCTTGAGTTGAGGGACAGAGAGGTACAGTGAGGGAAACTGACAGTGTGCTATTCTGTTCTAAAACTATTTTGCTGAACCATATTTTCAATCCTTGAGTTGAGGGACAGAGAGGTACAGTGAGTGAAACTGACAGTGTGCTATTCTGTTCTAAAACTATTTTGCTGTTCCATATTTTCAATCCTTGAGTTGAGGGACAGAGAGGTACAGTGAGGGAAAGTGTCAGTGTGCTATTGTGTTCTAAAACTATTTTGCTGAACCATATTTTCAATCCTTGAGTTGAGGGACAGAGAGCTACAGTGAGGGAAAGTGTCAGTGTGCTATTGTGTTCTAAAACTATTTTGCTGAACCATATTTTCATCCTTGAGTTGAGGGACAGAGAGGTACAGTGAGTGAAACTGACAGTGTGCTATTCTGTTCTAAATCAATTTTGCTGTTCCATATTTTCAATCCTTGAGTTGAGGGACAGAGAGGTACAGTGAGGGAAACTGACAGTGTGCTATTCTGTTATAAAACTATTTTGCTGAACCATATTTTCAATCCTTGAGTTGAGGGACAGAGAGGTACAGTGAGTGAAACTGACAGTGTGCTATTCTGTTCTAAAACTATTTTGCTGTTCCATATTTTCAATCCTTGAGTTGAGGGACAGAGAGGTACAGTGAGGGAAACTGACAGTGTGCTATTCTGTTCTAAAACTATTTTGCTGAACCATATTTTCAATCCTTGAGTTGAGGGACAGAGAGGTACAGTGAGTGAAACTGACAGTGTGCTATTCTGTTCTAAATCAATTTTGCTGTTCCATATTTTCAATCCTTGAGTTGAGGGACAGAGAGGTACAGTGAGAGAAACTGACAGTGTGCTATTCTGTTCTAAAACTATTTTGCTTAACCATATTTTCAATCCTTGAGTTGAGGGACAGAGAGGTACAGTGAGTGAAACTGACAGTGTGCTATTCTGTTCTAAAACTATTTTGCTGTTCCATATTTTCAATCCTTGAGTTGAGGGACAGAGAGGTACAGTGAGGGAAACTGACAGTGTGCTATTCTGTTCTAAAACTATTTTGATGAACCATATTTTCAATCCTTGAGTTGAGGGACAGAGAGGTACAGTGAGTGAAACTGACAGTGTGCTATTCTGTTCTAAAACTATTTTGCTGTTCCATATTTTCAATCCTTGAGTTGAGGGACAGAGAGGTACAGTGAGGGAAAGTGTCAGTGTGCTATTGTGTTCTAAAACTATTTTGCTGAACCATATTTTCAATCCTTGAGTTGAGGGACAGAGAGGTACAGTGAGTGAAACTGACAGTGTGCTATTCTGTTCTAAAACTATTTTGCTGTTCCATATTTTCAATCCTTGAGTTGAGGGACAGAGAGGTACAGTGAGTGAAACTGACAGTGTGCTATTCTGTTCTAAATCAATTTTGCTGTTCCATATTTTCAATCCTTGAGTTGAGGGACAGAGAGGTACAGTGAGGGAAACTGACAGTGTGCTATTCTGTTCTAAAACTATTTTGCTGAACCATATTTTCAATCCTTGAGTTGAGGGACAGAGAGGTACAGTGAGTGAAACTGACAGTGTGCTATTCTGTTCTAAAACTATTTTGCTGTTCCATATTTTCAATCCTTGAGTTGAGGGACAGAGAGGTACAGTGAGTGAAACTGACAGTGTGCTATTCTGTTCTAAATCAATTTTTCTGTTCCATATTTTCAATCCTTGAGTTGAGGGACAGAGAGGTACAGTGAGTGAAACTGACAGTGTGCTATTCTGTTCTAAATCAATTTTGCTGTTCCATATTTTCAATCCTTGAGTTGAGGGACAGAGAGCTACAGTGAGGGAAAGTGTCAGTGTGCTATTGTGTTCTAAAACTATTTTGCTGAACCATATTTTCAATCCTTGAGTTGAGGGACAGAGAGCTACAGTGAGTGAAACTGACAGTGTGCTATTCTGTTCTAAATCAATTTTGCTGTTCCATATTTTCAATCCTTGAGTTGAGGGACAGAGAGGTACACTGAGGGAAACTGACAGTGTGCTATTCTGTTCTAAAACTATTTTGCTGTTCCATATTTTCAATCCCTGAGTTGAGGGACAGAGAAGGACACTTGTAGAAATTATCAGTGTGCTATTCTGTGCTAAATCTTGTTTGTAGAGAGGGACAGAGTAGGACAGTGAGGGAAAGTGTCAGTGTGCTATTCTGTTCTAAAACTTTTTTGCTGAACCATATTTTCAATCCTTGTGTTTAGGGACAGAGAAGGATAGGCAGGGGACAGTGTCAGTGTCATTGTTGCTAAGCCTCCTGCACAATATACACCTGAAGGTAGCCCTTATTGCTGTTTTTCCCATCTCCCTGCAGGCCATCCATTAAAATGTCTGGAAGGCAACCAAGGAGAGGCAGACAGTCAGGAGGCAAAAAAAGAGGGCAAGCAGGCTCTGTGTCTGGGGGCAACAGTGCTGGTCGTGTACGCGGTGCATTGTCATCAGCACATGGCCATGGGACACGCTTGTCCTTGTTTTCGGCAGCTGGACATGTTGAGCCACATCATGCCGAAGACTTGGTAGAGTGGATGACCAAGCCCACCTCATCCTCCTCATCCTCTCTCACCCAGGCTCAGGGTAGTGGCAAAGCAGCTGCCAAAGCGTCCTCTTCTCTGGTATCATTATCTTCATTAGTCAATCCTTCCCTAGACCCACCATGCCCTCCTCCTGAGGAGTCCCCCGAACTGTTTGAGCACAGTGTTGGGTACATGCTCCAGGAGGATGCCCGGCGTTTGGAAGGATCTGATGATGATACCCAGCTAGAGGAAGGCAGCAGCGTGAGAGCAGAGAGAGGGGATGCTCAAGAAGGACACCAATCTGGCAGTCATGTTCCAGCAGCTGCAGCATACTGCCAGATTGGCTCCAGTGATGAGGAGAGAGGGGATGATGAGGTCACTGACTCCACATGGGTGCCTAATAGGAGAGAGGAGGAGGAGGAGGATGAGGAGGAGGCACATCTCCAACGAGGCAGGATGCCCTTGAGTGGCCAGCGTATGGGCAGCACACCGACGGAATCACACCGCAGAGCTCCGCCTGTGCAGGGCGCTGCCTCTGCCCGTCATTCAAAAAGTTCTTTGGTGTGGGCCTTTTTTGAGGCGAGTGCATCAGATCGCACAGCTGCTGTTTGCAACATATGTCTCAAGGGTATATCGCGTGGCCAAAACATCAGCCGCTTGGGCACCACATGCTTGATCAGACATATGTTGACCTGCCATGCAGCTCGTTGGCAAACCTACCTTAAAGACCCACACCAAAGAACAAAGCTGACCTCTTCTTGCACCGCATCAGCTGGGATCTCCAACCCCACTATACCTTCACTCCTCTCTGAAACCTGCTCTGAGAGGAATGAAGGTGTAGAATTAGGTGTGTCACAGGCAAGTACTTGCGGGCACTCTGCTAGCAGTACACCAACGTCCGATTCTAGCAGGCAAATTTCCCTGCCCCAGCTGCTGGACCGTCGAAAGAAGTTCACTCCCAGCCATCCACATGCCCAGCGGTTGAATGCTAGCTTGGCTAAATTGCTAGCGCTTCAACTGCTGCCTTTTCAGTTGGTAGACTCGGCCCCCTTCCGTGAGTTTGTGCAATGTGCGGTTCCTCAGTGGCAGGTTCCCAAACGACACTTTTTCGCACGGAAGGCTATTCCGGCTCTCTACAGGCATGTGGAAGGCAATGTCTTGGCCTCGCTGGACAGGGCGGTCAGCGGTAAGGTGCATATTACCGCTGACTCATGGTCCAGCAGGCATGGACAGGGACGTTACCTTTCTTTCACGGCCCATTGGGTCACTCTTTTGGCAGCTGGGAAGGATGCAGGACAAGGTGCAGTAGTGTTGGAGGTTGTTCCACCCCCACGCCTCCAAAATGCTACTACTGGTTGTGACACACCTCTCTCCTCCACCCCCTCCTCTTCTTCTTCCTCCATGGCCTCTTCCTGTGGTTTGTCCTCGGAACCAGCGGTGCTCCGTAGGCGTTCAAGGGGCTACGCAAGTACGCAGGCAAAAAGATGCCATGCCGTGCTTGCGCTGGTGTGTTTGGGGGACAGGAGCCACACTGGGGCAGAGGTCCTGTCTGCTCTGCAGGGGCAGGCCGAGAGGTGGTTGACGCCACGCCAGCTTAAGCCAGGAATGGTGGTTTGCGACAATGGCACCAACCTCCTCTCCGCCCTCCGACAGGGACAACTGACCCATGTGCCCTGTATGGTTCACGTCCTTAACCTGGTGGTGCAGCGGTTCTTGGGCAGGTACCCGGGCTTACAGGATGTCCTGAGGCAGGCCAGGAAAGTCTGTGTGCATTTCCGCAGATCTTATAATGCCAGTGCTCGCCTGGCTGAGCTTCAAAAGGAGTTGAACCTGCCCAAGAACCGCCTTATATGTGACATGCCCACCAGGTGGAACTCAACGTTGGCCATGCTGCAGCGGCTGCACACGCAGCAGAGGGCCATCAATGAGTACCTGTGCGACTACGGCACCAGTACAGGGTCAGGGGAGCTCGGGTTTTTTTCACCACGCCAGTGGGGCATGATCAGGGATGCATGCACTGTTCTGGCACCATTTGAGGAGGCCACGAGGATGGTGAGCAGTGACAGTGCATGCATCAGTGACACTTTACCTCTTGTCCACCTGTTGGAGCACACGCTGCGTGGAATAATGGACAGGGCACTTGAGGCAGAACAGAGGCAGGAAGAGGAGGACTTCCTTGCCTCTCAAGGCCCCCTTTACCCAGACAGTGTTCCTTCTGTCCCACCCATCGCACAGGAAGAGGAGGAGGAGGAGGAGGATTGTGTCAGCATGGAGGTGGAGGCTGGCACTCAGCATCATCAGCAGCAGTCTTTTAGGGATGATTTACAGTCCCAAGAAACCAGTGGACTTGTACGTGGCTGGGAGGAGGTGGCTGCAGATCATGTCGTCCTTAGTGACCCAGAGGACTCCGGACTGAATGCCTCAGCTAACCTACGCTGCATGGCCTCCCTGATCCTGCAAAGTCTGTGGAAGGATCCTCGTATTCTTCGGATCAAGGAGAGGGACCATTACTGGCTGGCCACTCTCCTTGATCCACGGTACAAGGGTAAGGTTGCGGACCTTATCGTACCGTCGCAGAGGGAGCAGAGGATGAGACAACTCCGGGAGGCCTTGCAGAAAGGTCTGTGCAACGCGTTCCCAGAGACTGGGAGGTTACAAACTCCTGGTCCTGGACAACGAGTTGCTGAGGCTTCGGGGAGTCAAAGAAGGAGCGGTGGGGAAGGTGGCCGTCTGACCGATGCGTTCAGACAATTCTTTAGTCCGCAGCCCCAAAGTATGATCGTTCCAGCAACCATCGCCAGCGTCTGATATACATGGTGCAGGAATACCTAGGGGCAAGGTCAGACTTGGACACCTTCCCCACCGAAAATCCTCTGGCTTACTGGGTCTTGAGGATGGATCACTGGCCAGAGCTTGCACAGTATGCAATTGAGCTACTGGCCTGTCCTGCATCCAGCGTTCTTTCAGAACGCACATTCAGTGCTGCTGGAGGATTTGTCACGGATCACAGGGTGCGCCTGTCCACCGACTCGGTTGATCGACTGACTTTCATCAAGATGAACCAGTCTTGGATCACCACCAGCTACCACACACCAGATGCTGATATAACAGACTAATTGATTTTAAAATGTCACATCCCTTCAAGACTGATGCTGATGCTGAGTGCCTGTGCTGTTATGTTGTCTGGCTATCCTCCTCCTCCTCCTCAATGATACGATTAACGATGATAGCTTGGAAGATCATTTTGGTTTATGGGTGACGCCACCAGTGCCTAAGGCCCAATTTTTCAGCCCCTGTTTAACAGGGGCGTGTAATTAAAATTTTTGATGCAATACTTTGCAACAGGCCTCATTGCTGTGCTCCAAGTACAGTATCTGTGAGGGGTTGCAGTGTTGTGCCACCAGTGCCTAAGGCCCAATTTTTCAGCCCCTGTTCAACAGGGGCATGCAATTATAATTATTGATCTAATAATTCACAGCAGGGCCCATTGCTGCGCCCACCAAGAGTAACTGTCAGGCCTTACAGTGTTGTGGCACCAGCAACACCATCACCACCAGCACCACCACCACCAAAGGCCCAATTTTTCAGCCCCTGTTCAACAGGGGCATGCAATTATAATTATTGATCTAATAATTCACAGCAGGGCCCATTGCTGCGCCCACCAAGAGTAACTGTCAGGCCTTACAGTGTTGTGGCACCAGCACCACCATCACCACCACCATCACCACCACCACCACCACCAAAGGCCCAATTTTTCAGCCCCTGTTCAACAGGGGGATGCAATTATAATTATTGATCTAATAATTCACAGCAGGGACCATTGCTGCGCCCACCAAGAGTAACTGTCAGGCCTTACAGTGTTGTGGCACCAGCACCACCATCAAAGGCCCAATTTTTACTACCACTGATCAACAATTATATGTTATTACAATTCCTGATATTATACTTGACAGCAGGGCTTTCCAGCACCCACCAAGAATAACTGTGAGTGCTTTCAGTGTTGTGCCAACACCAACACCTAAGGGGCCAATTTCTGCAGAGTATATACGGAAGGTCCCTACTTTCAAACATCCAACTTACAAACTACTACTACTTGCAAACGAAAGAAGACAACAGGAAGTGAGAGGAAATCTACCCCTTGGAAGGAAAATTCTCTCCTGTAAGAATTAATATGGGAGAAAGGTGTCTCCTCTCTACTGATGCTTTATCACCAATCCTTGTTTCAATACAAACACCACATTTCAAAAACAGTTTTCATTGGGACGCAAAGTGAGGTGAAATGTTCTGAACAGGGGCACAGACAGCAAAAAAAATGTGACAGGGGTGATAACCGTTCCCTATGTTTTCCAAAAAGCTAAAAAAAAGGAATTTGGCATGGAGCTACACTTAAACAATGCAGCTGTTCAAAATTACAAACAGATTCTACATAAGAACAAACCTACAGTCCCTGTCTTGTATGCACCGCCTGTATACGGCTGTTCAGAGTATATAGGGGCTTTTTTATTTTGTGTGCGGGGTTCCCCTTAATATCCATACAAGACCCAAAGGGGCTGGTAATGGGCTGGGGTAGGGGGGGGGGGGTTGATGGGGTAGCTATGCCATTTTTCCTAAAGATTTTCATCCATATTACCGGGACCAGACATTGCATTAAAGCCGCAAGCAGTTTTAAATGGCTTTTTTTCCTTTAGAAATGTTATTTTGTGCAAGGACAGTTCTAAACACGGGAAACACGTGGCACTTCACAGGCATACTTTAGACACCCCCCAGGTACAATATTTAAAGGAATATTTGACTTTTTTTTTTTCACTTTATGCATCATTAAAATGACTGCTCCCGGAAAACGTCCGTTTTTAAAACTTCTTTTTGCATTGATACATGTCCCCTGGTGCAGAACCCGGGTTCCCAAACTCTGTTTCGGACAATAACATGGATAATAGTCGTTATAATTAGCACTTTAGAATCCGAACGTTCGCATCCATTGTATTTAATAGGGTTCTAATGTTCGCGCGAACTTTCGGTCCGTTCGCGGGTTCTGGTGCGAACCGAACCCGGGGGTGTTCGGCTCATCACTAGTGACCAGTCTGCTTCCTTAGGGATCGGGATCACCTTATAGAAATACCACCTCTAGTAATTCCAATGGCGAGCAGCTCTGCTATTGGATGTGATGATGTTTCTCGGTAGGCAGAGACATCATGTCCAATCGGCATTGGAATTGCTAGCGGTGGTGTTTCTATCTTTTACTTCCACAAAAAAATGAATTTGTTATGGTCACAATAACAAGTGTGATGTATGTACTTATTATAAATAGCTATGCATAAACTTAAGTATTTATCATCACAGAGTGTGCTGGCTTTTTTTTTTTTTGTTGTACAGCAACATTTATTATCAGTTCATTTTATTTTTAATAATCACATTGTTCCCCAAATTCAGGCAAACATACCAGTATAGTGACAATGAGTCCTCATGTTTAACTGAAGAATATTGCCCTGCGGTCACCTCCTACAGAGACACTCAGGATGAGTTGAGGTTCCTGAACAAAGAGCTCACTTTGTAAAAACATACTTCAAAGGAAACCTTATACAGATAAAAGAGAAAGTTGGTAACATGAACTGCTAATTATTAAAGGCACTATACTCTGCTTTATGAAGCAGTCACTTGAAACAGTTATATGCTTGTCTAAGCTCCATAGGTCCAAAATAAAAATTTGTAAGCACTCATTATTAAGAACAAAATGACTAACTATCTACTGTGAGCCATTTTCTCTATTAGGCATATGAAATTTAAGCAACAAATAATACACGGTTATAGGGCCAAGTGAAAGCCTATGAGGAGTGTTCAGGGGGTCAGACGCTTTGAGAAAAGCATTAATAGGGTCTTGTAATCCATATAAGTTTAGGAAAGCAATTTCCCAGTGTCCAGGTTCTTTGCAGATTTTCTGTGCTCTAGAATTTTTTGTTCTGTTATATATTTTGTTCTTAACCTCTTTTGGGTTATCCACACTTTTGTGGATTAATTAACTTAACTAGGAATTAACTTTACATATTTAACAAATCTCCTGAGGATTTATGCCCAGCGGATTGAGTCAATCAAATTGTTGAATATCCCAAGCAACCTTATAGAAGAATCTTGGGTCTGGTATACTACAAAGTAGGAGTGAGACCAGGACTTGAGGGCTCAGCCCCTAGGGCTAAGAGAGTAGAGCAGCTGAAGCTGTTGAGGCCTAGCCCATGTTGCCGGTAGGAGATGGGCATTAGTGGACAAAGTAACACTAGAACCTCCACTGGTCAACTGCTGCAGTCACACACCTAGTACAGAGAAACTACAAGTTCCTTCGTTTTGTGAAAGCTACTTCCAGCCTACTTTGAGTGACAACCACCATGTAAAAGTCTGAACATCTACCCAAAGACTGTTAGCTGTAAAAATTTTAAGAAATGTGTTCTACCACTTTGCATAGTCTACCTTTGCTCTCTCTCTTCTACATGTTATCTGTAATGAAAAAAATAGGCATTTAAAGACTGGACTTCCCTTATTGTAATTGTCTAGGGAGAAAGGGTATGTTTCTCAGTTGGGGGTCCAACTTGATTCCACAAGGTTCCTGAATGAAGACTCTGCTAGAGAGTTTTACAGACAATAGTCCTATCGTTCCAAATAGGCAGACTTCATTTAATATATGGGTGCAAGATATGTTAGTAGCCATGAGATGAAGCTGGAATAGGTTTACAACTTTCTAAAACCAATGGACCCAGAAGTAGATAGGGTAGAAGTTAAGAATTTTCAGACATCAATGACTGATAAGCATGAGCTTAAAGCTGCTGTCCATGTTTCAAGTCACTTTAAATAGTTTGTTTGACCCAAGCTGGTCCAAACAAACTATTTGCTTCACTAAGTGCTGCAGTGTCTCTAAGCACTGTATGTACTGCATGTATGTTCAGCTACATACAGTACACAGTGCTGGGTTCCAGCTGTCTCACACCCGAAAAAAAACAGAGTCTGGCTGAGCTGCACTCTTGTATTCTGTGAATGAATACAGAACTTCCTCTGATTGACCAAGTCTAAGAGTGTGATGTCATCAGCTCTCCCCTCTCACTCAG
This sequence comes from Rana muscosa, assembly GCA_029206835.1. NCBI lineage: Eukaryota > Metazoa > Chordata > Amphibia > Anura > Ranidae > Rana > Rana muscosa. The sequence goes on from CM055117.1 coordinate 856,231,002, forward strand.
CCAATCAGATTCATTCACAGAATACAAAGATGGCTAAGTTCCGCTCAGCCAAATTCTGTTTTGTTCCAGGTGTGAGACGGAAGGTCTCTGTCTCACAGCCGGAACCCAGCACTGTGTACTGTATGTAGCTGAAGTTGCTTACTGTACATACGGTGCTTAGAGACACTACGGCACTTAGTTATTAATTAAAGCAGAAATACTCCTATAGCCACATCTGTAAATGATGATTATAAACAGAAAAAAATGGGCACAAGGCCCTAAATCGGACTTTAGAGGCAATATTGGATGATAATGTGTTTTTCGAAAAATACACTTTATATATACATCATGCAATAGAGCAAAAGAACCAACACACAATAGGAATAAAATCGTGCAGTGAATTAAAAAATTTAAAGCTGCGTGATGCAGATAGAAAGAATGCACCATGTAGTTGTAGTGAGCCCATGTGTTTCAACGCGTTTCACTATTTGCTTTGTCAGGACACAATCAGGGGGCGTCTGAAAGAGAACATGTCTCACTATCTTGTTGGCATAAAAGCATGCCTAAATGAGGATAGATAGGACTTTCAAAGGGGAGGTGTCTGGTATCATCATCCCAGACATATATAGTGTCATATGGAAATAGTGATTCTTCCATCTGCTAAATGTCCAATATAATATGATGCCAAATCCGGGGTACACAGAGTAGTAAATTGTACAAGGCTATATTAACTAAGGGTGCTCTGATGGTCCATTCACCGACCACAGTCACAAGGCCCATTCAATCGTAAAGGCTGAAACAACGTTTTATACGTAGCACATATAGCTACAGCCACAGATCAATACATTATTTAAAATGAGCCAGTCCATCTCCCGGAGATACCTTAAATAGATACACTTTAATTTAAACAAAATTCCAAACTATTCTATGGACCCCTTAAATCAAATAGTCTCACAGTCATACCAATTATGGAAAACATACAACCAGAAATTTAATCTTAAGTCCAAAACCCCTCCACATGCATCTTTTATAAGCGACCCTAAATTTCCCCGAGCTGCACGGGTCCCAACAGACTTCTCTTGGTGGATAGACAATAACCTTACATCCCTTTCCAATTTTATAGATGGTACAAACTTCATTTCCCTCCCCTCTCTTATCTCTAAATCCCAAATTCCTGAAACTGAATGGAATAGATTTTCTCAGATCAAACATTTTTTTGACACGTATTTTCAAACCTCGAATATACAACCCCCATCCTTTTTCGAGACCCTCTGTCTTAAATCCCCCAGAAAGAGAGGTTTCATCTCGGAAGTATACGTCAACCTACTTATCAACACAGACACGAACAAACTTCCATACATGATGAAATGGGAACAGGAGGTAGGCTTCACATATCCTTCTGTGAACTGGGACAACTGCATCAACAATTTGCACAAAAGTACCAAGTCTATAGCCATTAAAGAGACAGCGTTGAAGCTATTCACTAGATGGTACTATACCCCTATTAAACTTCACACCATTTTTCCTACCGTCTCCCCTTTGTGCTTCAGAGGATGCAACTCCACCGGCTCTTTTACACACATCTTTTGGAGCTGTGAAAAAATCACTCATATCTGGAAGCAGTTGGAGAATTTTGCCTCTAAAATTGCAGATAAGAACATCACCTTGACCTTACATAATTGCCTTCTATTCTCACCCATTATAGGACTCTCTACTCAAGGTATTAGACTAATACATACTATATGCGTAGCAGTCCACTGGTTAATTGCTTTCCATTGGAAATCCCCATCAGTTCCTTTAACACAACTCAAAACTAGAATCAATAATATAATTTTGATGGAAAAAATCTATCATACTGTTCGGAACACAAATCAGGTTTATAAACAAAAATGGGACCCCTGGGTCGCACATAGCAAGGAGTTCCTTAACCCAGATCAACATGCCTCTCCTTAATTTTTGGTTCAAACATATATGCACATCACTGTAACTTCGTTTATAGAGCCAGTCTTCCTTCTTACATGTATATATATGATGCAAATTGTATTTCTACGTTTCTACTTTATACAGTCCATATGTATATCTGACGCTATGGAATTGATTTTTTTACTTTTGTCATGTCGGTTTTGTACCACCTTTTAACCCAAATAAAAAACGTTTGTAAACAAAAAAAAATAGATACACTTTAATTTTATTCCGTTAGCATTGTAATAGCAATACAAACAATAGATATTTTTGATAATCCAATATAAGCTTTAAAACCCTCATGTTGTAAATGCTGCCTGTCTGCTAGCCACCTTTTTCCACATCTTCCTGGATTCCCTGCTTGCTTTGCAGCTTCCCCTTTGCCATTTACTTTCAACTTCTAGGGACTACATATCCCATAATACCTTACTACCTGCAAGCAGTGGTTCCTATACTGACTCTGCCTCCTGAAACGCCTCCTCTCAACACCTCTGAAGTTCAGAGGGTAGGTTCTATGAGTTTTGTGACACAGCATAGCTATCCACAGGGCGGGGCATAATGAATATGTGTCACAGAATTCAAGGAAGTAAATGTGTGGGGATCTTCACAAAGTTTACAAACTTCAAAACTGTTCAGAGTAATAGGAGTAGGCTAGAAATAATTCATATACAATGTGGAAATGAAGTTATGATTGTACATTTTAATCATAGAAGGGCTTTAGGTGTAGAAAAGGGGTTTGGGGCCTTTCCTTCAACTGGGCCCAAGGTCATAAAGCAAGTTAACTTGAAGTCTGTAAAATGCTTGGAAATTAATACATTCAATTAACATAATTCTTGAGACAATTATGCTAACAAGGACACAATAACACTACAGAGTTCCCCATGACTAACCCTTGAGGGGCAGAGGGAAACCTATTAGGAACGTGGCCTGGCCGGAGTCCAGGCTGAGGGTGCCACTTACCATTGCACCTGAGATGCAACGGATGTGTGGTCATAGGGATATTTTCCTTCATACTGACAGATCACAGGAGTAGGATGGGCTCCCTCCCGACCAGCACTCTCACCGGTGGTTAATAAGGACTAGTACCACCTCCAGAGAGCCTGCACGGCACACGGTACAGGTCTTTTGGGTCACTACAGAGACCCTAGAAATGTTTGTGCCACTATACCCCAGACAGCTGGGACTCACAATTGTCCAGGCCATCCGTGAACCCAAGATAATACAAGAACTCCTTGGTACAGTATCTCACAAAAGTGAGTACACCCCTCACATTTTTGTAAATATTTTATTATATCTTTTCGTGTGACAACACTGAAGAAATTTATTTGTGTACAAAAACATGGCCTTTATAGGCACACCCATACAAATTAGGTAGAAAAAATATATACATTTTTATTTAGACATGATTAAAAAACAACATTGTTGATATACATATTAAAAACATAACATGATTAGACCTATACAGCACTCTCACCACCTACATAACCAAATATTACCATAATAACTAGGCTCAATGATGATTGAACTTAAATGATAGTATTTTCGTGGCAGAGGCGTAATGGAAAAGACTCTACATGATGTGCGCCTTTAAACGCTTCTTCAGGAGCTTGCAATCTAAAATACATAAAAATAAAGACTGAACAAACAATACATTTAAATATCAAAATCAGATATAACTATTTAATTATATATACCGTATATACTCGAGTATAAGCCGAGATTTTCAGCCCTTTTTTTTGGGCTGAAAGTCCCCCCCCTCGGCTTATACTCGAGTCAGCGAAATTGAACATTGTAAATTGTACCTGAAGGCTGCGGCGTCCATCGTTTAAAACTCGCGGTCTCTTCCTGGTCCCTTCCGTGATAGGCGGAACTGTGTCTGCTGAGAATCGCCTATCACGAACGTTCTCTCATCCTCAGTTTCCCAGCAGACGTCCGTGATTGGCAGAAACTGAACACAGTGTCTGCTGGGATGGGTGAGGATGAGAGAACGTTTGTGATAGGCGATGGACGCCGCAGCCTTCAGGTACAATTTACAATGTTCAATTTTAAGTCTAGGGGCACAGTGAGGATGGGCACATGTGAGGATGGGAACAGTGAGGATGGGAACAGTGAGGATGGGAACAGTGAGGATGGGAACAGTAAGGTGGCAATGGGCTTAGTGAAGTTGCAATGGGCACAGTGAGGCGTGCAAATAGGCATTGTTGACCATCGGCTTATACTCGAGTCAGTAAGTTTTCCCAGGTTTTTGTGGTAACATTAGGTACCTCGGCTTACACTCGGGTCGGCTTATACTCAAGTATATACAGTGTATATATATATATATATATATATAAAACAATTAGTAATAAGCATGTCATCTGCGTTCATCCCCACCCATAAACAGCCAAGCAAATCAGCACACAACCGCAAAGGAACAAGACCTGGCTGCAGGGGCGTATATAACTTTATAAATGTAATCTAACAAAACAGGGAACAGGGGTAACATAAATGGGTAGGTAAAAAACACTTACGGTACTAGGTGACAGAGGTAGTATAGGCAGAGGGTCTGGCAGAGAAATCCACCAATCCCAAACTTCATATACCTTAACCGAACTGTATAAATCTAAAAATAAATGTATAACAGTGTATAATAATGAACCCAAAAGGCATCACATATATAGTGTCTGCATATAATGGCCAAAATGGGATTTATAGAAGGAATTGCAAAAAGTGCTTACCCAAATCTCTTCATATATTGCTCAAGACGGGAGTAGCCACCAGAAACTAATCAGCCAGTCTCATAACCCTTCTTTATTTATAGAAGGGTTCTGAGACTGGCTGATTAGTTTCTGGTGGCTATACAAGCTGTACACTCAGTACTTTACATTGTAGCAAAGTGTAATTTCTTCAGTGTTGTCACGTGAAAAGATATAATAAAAGATTTATAAAAATGTGAGGGGTGTACTCACTTTTGTGAGATACTGTAGATGGGTTGTGCCATATAAAACATAATTTTACCAACAGTGACCATATCAGTTGATGGTTTTATTAAAGCGGAGTTCTACCCAAAAGTGGAACTTCTGCTCATCTGATTTCCTCCCCCCTCCAGTGCCACAATTGGCACCTTTCAGGGGGAGGGGGGACAGGATACCTGTCTTTGACAGGTATCCTTTCCCACTTCCATGAGTCGGGGCCGCGGCACGTGACGTCACCGCGGAGCTCCCTCCTCCTCCCCCGGCCGCCAGGCCAATAGGAGAGAGGAGTGGGCCTCGCGCATGCGCAGTAGGGTTCCCGGCGTGAAGCCGAAAGGCTACACTGCCGGGTTCCCTTCCCCGGAATGGCGGCGGCAGCACCCGACAGCTGATGGAAACATCAGCTGTGGTGCTGACATCGCTGAACTCCAGGACAGGTAAGTGTCCTATTATTAAAAGCCAGCAGCTGCAGTATCTGTAGCTGCTGGCTTTTAATTTTTTTGGGGGGGGCGGAACCCCGCTTTAATTTGTTTAAAATGTAGAAAAAATGAACCATCATGTACATTTCACATCTCTGGCATTAGGCTCAAGCTTTAAGAATATCCCAATGCACATTCAGAAAAGAGTAATACATTGCTGATACAGTAAAAGTACTCATTGACTCTTGACTATAAAAGTACCAGATGAGTTTACTGGAATATGAAATGATAAACGAATGTCTGCTGGGAAACCTGCCAGACACGTATGTGAGATTATCTCTAAAGTGTCCTACAATACACAGGAACGAATCGACCAACTGACCAGAGGAACAAGCGAAGGTGCACCTGACAAACATTGTACAATAATTACCAAGAAATTCCCAACATGTTGTAATTTCTTGGAACATGAGACAAAACAAAGGGAACTATGGTAACATCTGATACTCTGTCTCCTGAAACATTCTGGCAAGGCACTTTTTGTATGGTATATAAGTCATAGCTAAAGGAGATTAAACTAGGGGGTAAGTCTGCCATAATGTGCAATTATACTTATACTTTATGGCAATTGTACCATAGAGGATTTAGTTCCACTTTATTAAAGTTTGAATTATTAATAAACAAGTGTATTAGGTATACAGGTAGGTTTTCCTCTAACATTCAATAATTCTGATTGAAAAAATTTGAAGTGTATCTAAGCCCAAAAATAAAAATGCAATAGTTTGCTGCCTACCAGTCCTTAAAAGTGGTGACTGCATTTGTTTTCTTTTTCCCCCTTTATTTTAACCTGATTAGCCTGCGAGCTACACTAATTTCTCCATCGTGAAAGGAGCCATGGTTGCCACCCAGGCTGGACTTCAAACAGGTTTACCTTTTTGTTATTTCCACTGCATGGGGAAGCTGGGAGAATTAATACAGAAGACTAGGATAGCATTGTTGCACAGTCTTTTCAGCTCACAGAAAGTGACACGGACACTGCATTTCTGGCAAGATCACCAAATATGTTCTGTACTTGCTGAAAATGTCCTTAGCCTCAAAAGCTTTAAACAAATGCAGCCAAGGACTGGTGCGCAGCAATTTATTATACTTTTGTTTTTGGGTCCAGACATACTTTAAAGCAAAATTATACCACACAGCATATTTGCACATCATGGCACACTTTCCTTGCAAGTATGCCCTTCTCCAGTGATATGCAATGCATTCTCTGCCTTCCCGCTATATACCACTCCTGGGTTCTCAGGTATCCTCTTTGGCTTTTAGGCGTCCAATGATAGTGTAACTCATCCAGATGCCAAGCAGTGTAGACAGTAAAATAAAAAAATAAGATAAGACTTAGCATGTCTCTTTTGCCACAAAATCTCTATCTCGTAGCAATATATACCGTATATACTCGAGTATAAGCCGACCCGAGTATAAGCCGAGGTACCTAATGTTACCACAAAAAACTGGGAAAACTTACTGACTCAAATATAAGCCGAGGGTCAACAATGCCTCACTGTTCCCATCCTTACTGTGCCCATCCTCACTGTTCCTCACTGTTCCCATCCTCACTGTTCCCATCTTCACTGTTCCCATCCTCACTGTTCCCATCCTCACTGTTCCCATCCTCACTGTTCCCTATCCTCACTGTTCCCTATCCTCACTGTTCCCTATCCTCACTGTTCCCTATCCTCACTGTTCCCTATCCTCACTGTTCCCTATCCTCACTGTTCCCTATCCTCACTGTTCCCTATCCTCACTGTTCCCTATCCTCACTGTTCCCTATCCTCACTGTTCCCTATCCTCACTGTTCCCTATCCTCACTGTTCCCTATCCTCACTGTTCCCTATCCTCACTGTTCCCATCCTCACTGTTCCCATCCTCACTGTTCCCATCCTCACTGTTCCCTATCCTCACTGTTCCCTATCCTCACTGTTCCCATCCTCACTGTTCCCTATCCTCACTGTTCCCATCCTCACTGTTCCCTATCCTCACTGTTCCCATCCTCACTGTTCCCATCCTCACTGTTCCCATCCTCACTGTTCCCTATCCTCACTGTTCCCATCCTCACTGTTCCTATCCTCACTGTTCCTATTCTCACTGTTCCCTATCCTCACTGTTCCCTATCCTCACTGTTCCTATCCTCACTGTTCCCTAGCTCACTGTTTAAATTTAACATTGTAAATAGTACCTGAAAAAAAGTTGAGAGGCTACAGCGTCCATCGTTTAAATCTCGCGGTCTCTTCCTGGTCCCTTCCGTGATAGGCGATTCTCAGCAGACACTCTCCGCCTATCACGAACGTTCTCTCATCCTCACCCATCCCAGCAGACACTGTGTTTGGTGTTCCGCCAATCACAGACGTCTGCTGGGAAACTGAGGATGAGAGAACGTTCGTGATAGACGGAGAGTGTCTGCTGAGAATCGCCTATCACGGAAGGGACCAGTAAGTGACCACGAGATTTAAACGATGGACGCCGCAGCCTCTCAACTTTTTTTCAGGTACTATTTACAATGTTAAATTTCGCTGACTCGAGTTTAAGCCGAGGGGGGGACTTTCAGCCCAAAAAAAAGGGCTGAAAATCTCGGCTTATACTCGAGTATATACGGTATATATAATTTTTATTAATTTTTTGTGGCGTAATTCCACTTTAAAGTGGAGCTCCGTCGATATAATTTTTTTTTTTTAAGTCAGCAGCTACAAATACTGCAGCTGCTGACTTTTAAAATAAGGACACTTACCTGTCCAGGGCGCCCGCGATGTTGGCACCCGAAGCCGTTCTCTCCCTCGGCTCTCGGGTGCTGCCGCCGCCATCTTTGGTAAGGGAATCAGGAAGTGAAGCCTTGCGGCATCACTTCCTGGTTCCCTACTGCGCATGCGCGAGTCGCGCTTCCACTGGTCCCTGCTGTCTTCTGGGACCTGTGTGTCTCCCAGAAGACAGCGGGGGGAGGCAAAAGGCGCCGGAAGTGGCGTAGATACCCGCAGGTGGCCCGGGTATTTATGCCTGGAAGTGGGAGCAAAATACCTGTATTACACAGGTATCTGCTCCCCCCTCCCACTGAAAGGTGCCAAATGTGACACCGGAGGGGGGGAGGATTCCAAAAAGCGGAAGTTTTTGGGTGGAATTCCGCTTTAGGCCTCATTAGGGTATCAACTAAAAACCTATAAGTGCTTACAGTTTTGTTAAAAATGTAGACCAGGGCCTCTGGATAAACTGAAATACAAACAAGTGAACTTATACAGCCTTATAGGAGTGTAACTGATGTCACCTGGGTGTAATAAAGAACATTTATTGTTGCGGTTCTGAGCAAGTGTTCCCTTTGATACTACTCACCTCTGCCTCAGCAAAAACCACTGCACCCTCTTCCACCACTCGTCACCAGTGTTGTTCATCTTACGTTAAAAAAGTAATTAGTTACAGTTACAAATTACTTCTTCCAAAAAGTAATGTTACTCACTCAGTTACTACATTGAAAAAGTAATTAGTTACTCAGCAAAGTAACTATATTGGTTATATTATATAAACACGGGGGCAGGGGCGGGGCGGTAGAAGGATGATATATACGTAATTTTTTCAGTGTATAAAAATAATAGGAGGGATAACAATAAATAATATTGGTACTGTGCCTCACTGTGCCCATGCTTCACTGTGCCTCACTGTGCCCATGCTTCACTGTGCCTCACTGTGCCCCATGCCTCACTGTGCCCCATGCCTCACTGTGCCCCATGCTTCACTGTGCCCCATGCCTCACTGTGCCCCATGCCTCACTGTGCCCATCCCTCACTGTGCCTCACTGTGCCCCATGCCTCACTGTGCCCATGCTTCACTATGCCTCACTGTGCCCCATGCCTCACTGTGCCCATCCCTCACTGTGCCCCATGCCTCACTGTGCCTCACTGTGCCCCATGCCTCACTGTGCCCCATGCCTCACTGTGCCCCACTGTGCCCCATGCCTCACTGTGCCCAATGCCTCAATGTGCCCAAGTCTCACAGTCACTGTGCCTGTTTACAGTACCTCAGATCGGCGGCATCCCGGCTCCCGGCGGCCATTCCATTATTCAAAAGCCGCGCCTCCTCCAGTCCTCCTCGTCTGTGATAGGCGGAACACTCAATTTCCCAGCATTCAGTGTTCCGCCTATCACGGACATCCGCTCATCCTCATAACACAGACGAGGATGAGAGGATGTCCGTGATAGGCGGAACACTGCCTGCTGTGAAATTGAGTGTTCCGCCTATCACAGGCGATGAGGACTCGGGAGGCGCGGCTTTTGAAAACTGCAATGGCCGCCGTCTGTCTGCATGACACGCTGTTCAGGTAGGCAGACGGCGGCTTGCAGTTAGTTAAATGTTAAATTACATCTACTCGCGGCGGCTGCGGCGAGTAGATGTAATTAGGGTAACGCCGCCCAAGTAATGGGAACGGCGGTGCCACGAGGGTAAGAGTAATCAGTTAGATTACTCGTTACCCCAAAAAGTGGCTATGTTACCTAACGCCGTTTATTTAAACAGCGTTAGTTACAACACTGCTCGTCACTGCACCCCACACCTCTGCTGTTGCATGTCCTCTTCCATACAATAGCTGGATCTATTACCACACACTGCCTTTTGCTTTGTGTCCATGCCCCTGTCAACTTTTCTAACTGAAGTTGGATCTGGCAGCACCAGAGACAACAAACATGGAGGGAGGCAGTGCCCTCAAACCTGGGGCACCAAAGCAAAAGATGCTGGGTATATGCCCTGTGTGCTCAGTGCTAGTGACACCCATGTCCTACATACTAAACAAAGTCTAGATCTCCTAGATTAATTAAAGGCTAAGTTTACCTTTGGAACATGTTACACCTGTATTTAGGGTGTAACATGTTCCAGCATCCCCCTTCACTGTGACAGCAAGCGGAGGTTCCTCTTCCTCGCATCCACTTTCACATTTAAAATTGGTGCAGCTGTGTGGGGCTCCTCCTGCACAGCAGCTTTATTCCATCACAGCGATCTATGAATGAGTAAACTACAAGTCCCATCGGCCACCGCAATGGACAGCTTGTAGTTCTTAATGGACTTTGAACACAATTTGCATACTTGTAGACTGGAAGTACCTCTAAAGGGCCTGCAGAGATAAAAAAAAAAAAAAAAAAAAAAAGCTTAAAACTGTATTTTATCAATTAGACTGTTATCAATACTTAAATATTTCCTTAAAATAAAAAATAAAAAGCTAACTAGAGCTGACCCACTTATCGTTTCTGAAAAGCTGGATATAATAACATATTTAGTTTACAAAGTATTTTATAAGGATACATTTTATAATTTTACTCCTCCCACAGTCATATAATTCTTGTTTTCCAGTGATGTCTAATTCTATCCTACCTGCTATGAAACGCCCTTCCTCTCCCACCCCGTGTAATTACTATGCCATGCACAAACACAATAAGGGCTGTCATTTTAATGCCACCTACTACATTTTAATATCAACAGGACATTAAATGATCAATAACATACACTAATATAAAAGTGATGGTATAAAATTTAGATGAAATGTCTCTTGGATAGATTGTATAGTGTATGTCAAAGTCTTAACATTACAATGCAATACATAGAGAACATGATACTTTCTCATACATGTACATATCAGGATTAAGAAACGTTAGGTTTATATATTCTTTAAAATAATTTAAAAATTTTCATATATTTTTTCAATTATTTCTAACCTACTCCTATTATTTTAAATGATCTTGGAGTTTCAAAAATTACTTTTTGAAATATCCTACTGCTATTTCACAGAAACTGCTGTCTAAAATACAGAGGTGCTGAGAGGAGGAGTTTCAGGAGGTGAAGTCAGCACAGAAATTACTGCTTGCAGGCAGCAAGGTACAATGGGACATGTAGTTCTTAGAAAAAATACAGTGGGTACGGAAAGTATTCAGACCCCCTTAAATATTTCACTCTTTGTTATATTGCAGCCATTTGCTAAAATCATTTAAGTTCATTTTTTTTTCCTCATTAATGTACACACAGCACTCCATATTGACAGAAAAACACAGAATTGTTGACATTTTTGCAGATTTATTAAAAAGAAAAACTGAAATATCACATGGTATTCAGACCCTTTTCTGTGACACTCATATTTTTAACTCAGGTGCTGTCCATTTCTTCTGATCATCCTTGAGATGGTTCTACACCTTCATTTGAGTCCAGCTGTGTTTGATTATACTGATTGGACTTGATTAGGAAAGCCACACACCTGTCTATATAATACCTTACAGCTCACAGTGCATGTCAGAGCAAATGAGAATCATGAGGTCAAAGGAACTGCCTGAAGAGCTCAAAGACAGAATTGTGGCAAGGCACAGATCTGGCCAAGGTTACAAAAAAAATTCTGCTGCACTTAAGGTTCCTAAGAGCACAGTAGCCTCCATAATCCTTAAATGGAAGACGTTTGGGACGACCAGAACCCTTCCTAGAGCTGGCCGTCCGGCCAAACTGAGCTATCGAGGGAGAAGAGCCTTGGTGAGAGAGGTAAAAAAGAACCCAAAGATCACTGTGGCTGAGCTCCAGAGATGCAGTCGGGAGATGGGAGAAAGTTGTAGAAAGTCAACCATCACTGCAGCCCTCCACCAGTTGGGGCTTTACAGCAGAGTGGCCCGACAGAAGCCTCTCCTCAGTGCAAGACACATGAAAGCCCTCATGGAGTTTGCTAAAAAAACACCTGAAGGACTCCAAGATGGTGAGAAATAAGATTCTCTGGTCTGATGAGACCAAGATAGAACTTTTTGGCCTTAATTCTAAGTGGTATGTGTGGAGAAAACCAGGCACTGCTCATCACCTGTCCAATACAGTCCCAACAGTGAAGCATGGTGGTGGCAGAATCATGCTGTGGGGGTGTTTTTCAGCTGCAGGGGCAGGATGACTGGTTTCAATAGAAGGAAAGATGAATGCGGCCAAGTACAGGGATATCCTGGACAAAAACCTTCTCCAGAGTTCTCAGGACCTCAGACTGGGCCGAAGGTTTACCTTCCAACAAGACAATGACCCTACGCACACAGCTAAAATAACTAAGGAGTGGCTTCACAACAACTCTGTGACTGTTCTTGAATGGCCCAGCCAGAGCCCTGACTTAAACCCAATTGAGCATCTCTGGAGAGACAAAAAATGGCTGTCCACCAACGTTTACCATCCAACCTGACAGAACTGGAGAGGATCTGCAAGGAGGAATGGCAGAGGATCCCCGAATCCAGGTGTAAAAAACTTGTTGCATCTTTCCCAAAAAGACTCATTGCTGTATTAGATCAAAAGGGTGCAAATACTAAATACTGAGCAAAGGGTCTGAATACTTAGGACCATGTGATAGTTCAGTTTTTATTTTTTATTAAATCTGCAAAAATTTCAACAAATCTGTGTTTTTCTGTCAATAAGGGGTGCTGTGTGTACATTAATGAGGAAAAAAATGAACTTAAATGATTTTAGCAAATGGCTGAAATATAACAAAGAGAGAAAATTTTAAAGGGGGTCTGAATACTTTCCATACCCACTGTGTGTAAACCAAAGGAAGGAGCAGAGGAGAAGCTGCAAACCATACAGGGAGTCCAGGATGTCATGGAAAGAGATGGTCAGCAGACAGGTAGAACTCACAACATGAAAGGAGATTTTTAGATAATTAATTGGATTGTCAAAAGTATCTAAGTATAGTTTATATTTCTATCATAATACCGATGTTTTAAAATGAAAGTGCATGCTATGAATATAGATCATCAGTTAAAATTCACTATTAAAGCGGAACTAAAGGCACACTTACCTTAGTTCCAACGGTCCGACAACGTGAGGTACATCGCAGGTGCCAGGATCTTCTCCTCAGGTTCTTGGGTGCTGGTCTTCGGCCGTTTTGATAGGGTGGCATGGGATGATGTCACTCCCGCAAATGTGGGGGAATGCAGTCATTCTGGCACACTACTAGTGCATAGCTGTATGCACAGCTTAGTGTACATTTTGCAGAGGGTTGCAAATTGGCAGGTGAGTGTACATTATTGAAGAAGAGATATTGCACGTCTCTTCTGCAATAAAGACTGCCTGTACGCAATTTTTTTTCGTTTTTAACTTTAGTTCTGCTTTAAGAAATAATTGTCAGTACAGCAATCAGAATAAAAGCTCTTTTCTTATATTAGTGTCTCATTCACATGAGCACAGAAGCCAGTAAGTACTGTCTGGAGCAGTGTAAAGCTGTGAGCAGACAGTCTGCATTAATCAATGGAGATGCAGTTATTGTGCATTTAGGACCATTCACCCGTTCCTGCAAATCTGTTGTGCGTGTGTGTTCATACAGCAACTACATATTTTTTGACTTATGCCTCGTACACACGCCCGGTTTTCCCAGCAGGAAAACTGCCATGACAGTTTTTCGCCAGAAAAAACGGCCGTGTGTATGCTCAATGGCAGTTTTCCCGGCAGGAAAAAAAAAGAGAAACTTGTTCTCTATTTTCCCGTCAGGAACAAATACTGCAGAGAAAACCGGTCATCTGTATGGTTTCCCGAGGGGAAAAAAAACGTGCATGCTCGTAAACAATTCGACACATGGGTCCGTTGGTCTGCGAGTGCACGTGGGTCCGTTGGTCTGCGAGTGCACGTGGGTCCGTTGGTCTGCGAGTGCACGCGGGTCCGTTGGTCTGCGAGTGCACGCGGGTCCGTTGGTCTGCGAGTGCACGCGGGTCCGTTGGTCTGCGAGTGCACGCGGGTCCGTTGGTCTGCGAGTGCACGCTGGTCTGCGAGTGCACGCGGGTCCGTTGGTCTGCGAGTGCACGCGGGTCCGCGAGTGCACGCTGGTCCGTTGGTCTGCGAGTGCACGCTGGTCTGCGAGTGCACGCGGGTCCGTTGGTCTGTGGGTGCACGTGGGTCTGCGTGGTACCTGTGTATTGTCTTGTTGAGTACCTGTGTATTGTCTTGTTGAGTACCTGTGTATTGTCTTGTTGAGTACCTGTGTATTGTCTTGTTGAGTACCTGTGTATTGTCTTGTTGAGTACCTGTGTAATGTCTTGTTGAGTACCTGTGTAATGTCTTGTTGAGTACCTGTGTAATGTCTTGTTGAGTACCTGTGTATTGTCTTGTTGAGTACCTGTGTATTGTCTTGTTGAATAGTTGGGTCAGGAAGCTAGTGTTAGGTAATTTGGACAGGGTATAATATCGAATCCTCATTAAATTAATAGGTACGATGCCCAGCGGGTGTGGCGAGGCGACTCGGTGTACATCTTGCAGCATGTATGCGTTCCTTGATCATCTGATCGAGGGCGATTACTGCTGTGCAAAATGTAAGCACATTGTTTCCCTGGAAGCCCAGGTTCTGAATCTAGGGAAGCAACTGTCAGCACTGGGAAGTCCCTCCACACTAAAGGAGAGCTGGATACGTACCCGGCAGGTGATGGCAGGGGCCAGCACAGAGGTGGGTGGAGTCAAAGAGGTGCAGGCACTAGAAAATAGTAGATGGGTGACAGTCAGGAAGGGTAGAGGGCGAAGTGCCAGGGAGGCCGATTCAGGGCTGGAGCATCCCAATAAGTATGCTCCATTGAGTGACATTGGTGAAACCAGTCCGGGACCAGCACTGCTGGAGCTGAGGGACTCTCCTAGCTGCCAGGGGAAGAACTCCTCCAGTGAGAGTGGGGGGGAAGCGAAGGGAAAGGAAAGACAGATTCTGGTGGTAGGGGACTCAATTCTTAGAAGGACAGAGAGGGCAATCTGTAACAAAGACCTGAAGCGCCGAACTGTATGTTGTCTACCGGGCGCTCGGGTTCGGCACATCACGGATCTGGTGGACAGATTACTGGGAGGGGCTGGGGAAGACCCAGCTGTCATGGTGCACGTTGGCACCAATGACAAAGTCAGAGGCAGATGGAGTGTCCTAAAGAACGATTTTAGGGACTTGGGAGCTAAATTGAGGAAAAGGACCTCCAAGGTAGTATTCTCGGGAATACTACCGGTACATCGAGCCACACCAGAAAGGCAGAGGGAGATTAGGGAAGTGAACAAGTGGCTGAAGAGCTGGTGTAGTAAGGAGGGGTTTGGGTTCCTGGAGGACTGGGCCAACTTCTCAGTCGATAACCAGTACTATAGAAGGGACGGACTGCACCTAAATGAGGAGGGTGCAGATCAGCTGGGAATAAGGATGGCCAAAAAGTTAGAGGGGTTTTTAAACTAGGTGACAGGGGGGAGGGTCCAGAGATAGTGAGAGTCAGCGGGGAACATATTCTAAAGGGTAGTATTAGGGGCATTAGTGGTAGGGTAACCAAAGAACATAAACCCAAGGTAAGTATAGTAGCAAGTCCTAGTTGCAATCTGGGAACACCCAAGAGGATAGTATGTGACCGGTCAAATAATATTAATGCATTAAAGTGTCTGTTCACCAACGCCAGAAGTCTGCCAAGCAAAATAGGTGAGTTGGAAGCTCTGGTGCATGAGGAGAGCTATGATGTAATCGGTATTGCTGAAACTTGGCTTCATTCCTCACACGACTGGGCTATTAATATTCCTGGCTATGCACTCTTTCGGAAAGACAGGGTAAAAAGGAAGGGTGGAGGGGTCTGTCTCTATGTGAGAAGTGATCTCAAAGCGAGTGTGAAAGAGGACCTGGTGGATGGAGAGTGTGATGAGTCTGAAGCATTATGGGTAGGACTGCATACAGATGTGCGTAGTTCAAAGCTAATCATTGGAGTTTGTTATAGACCACCCAATGTTAATGAGGAGTTAGAGACTCAGCTCCTTGCACAGATGGAAAGGGCTGCAAGGGCTGGGACGGTGATAATAATGGGGGATTTTAACTACCCAGAAATTGACTGGAGTAATGGAACTGCTGGGACAGTTAAAGGGCAAAAATTTATAAACCTATTGCAGGACAATTTTATGGTCCAGTTTATTGAGGCCCCAACTAGGAATGATGCTCTGTTGAACCTGGTAATCTCAAACCATGCAGAGCGTATTACTAATGTTCAGATAAAGGAACACCTGGGTAGCAGTGACCATAACATGATTTCATTTGATGTTAGTTGTAAGCAAAAATCACATACAGGAAAGATAAAAACACTTAATTTCAAGAGAGCAAATTTTCCAAGGATGAGTGCTGCTCTCCAGGACTTAGACTGGGAAGGAATATTGGCATCAATGGGCACAGAACAGAAATGGGAATTCTTCAAAAAGACTGTTTGGGAACTCACTGCAAAGTATATTCCCATGGGCAATAAGTTTAAAAGGCTAAAAATAAAACCTATGTGGCTCACTGACAAAGTTAAAAAAGCTATAAACTATAAGAAAAGAGCTTTTAAAAAATATAAAAATGAGGGAACACTAGTGTCATTTAAATGTTACAAAGAATATGTTACAGGATATGTAAAAAGGAAATCAAGGATGCAAAAATTCAAAATGAACGACAGATTGCAAAAGATAGTAGGACAAACCCCAAAAAATTCTTCAAATATATTAATAGTAAAAAGGTCAAGTCTGAGCATGTAGGCCCTTTACAAAATAATCTAGAGTGGGTGACTGGGGACAAAGAGAAGGCTAATTTATTAAATACTTTCTTCAGTTCTGTGTATACAAAGGAGCATGGGGGAGCTCATGTCCAAAATGGGGGTGGTAGTGACACAGCCCCAAATCCACAATGGCTCAAAAGTGATATGGTCCAGAAATATTTAGATGGAATAAAGGTGGATAAAGCACCTGGACCAGATGGCATACACCCACGGATCCTAAAAGAATTGAGCTCTGTAATTTCAAAGCCATTGTATTTAATTTTTAGGGACTCATTAATGACAGGAATAGTACCACTGGATTGGCGCAGGGCCAATGTGGTGCCTATATTTAAAAAGGGAATTAAGTGTTTACCAAGTAACTATAGACCTGTTAGTTTAACTTCTATAGTTGGGAAAATACTGGAGAGATTAATAAAAGACCACATAGATGAGTTCTTGCTGGAAAAAAACTATTTAAGCAACAAACAGCATGGATTCATGAAAGACAGAAGTTGTCAAACAAACCTGATTTCTTTTTATGAAGAGGTAAGTAAGACCTTGGACAGAGGGGTGGCAGTGGACGTGGTATACTTGGATTTTGCAAAAGCGTTCGATACAGTTCCCCACACACGGCTCATGTGTAAGGTAAAGTCTACAGGATTGGAAATATCAGTTTGTAAATGGATAGAAAACTGGCTAAAAGACAGAATTCAGAGAGTAGTGGTTAATGATTCTTACTCTGAATGGTCCAAGGTTATCAGTGGTGTACCCCAAGGTTCAGTGCTGGGACCCTTACTTTTTAATATGTTTATAAATGATATTGGGTCTGAGATCAAAAGTAACATTTCTGTCTTTGCAGATGACACCAAGCTATGCAGTGGAATAACGTCCTTACAGGATGTCGCCAATTTACAAGCCGACCTCAATGCTCTGTCTAATTGGGCGACTATGTGGCAGATGAGGTTTAATGTTGATAAATGTAAAGTTATGCACTTGGGGGCTAATAATATGAATGCATCATACATACTAGGGGGAGTACAACTGGGGGGATCCGTAGTGGAGAAGGATCTGGGGGTTTTGGTAGATCATAAGCTCAATAATGGCATGCAATGCCAAGCTGCGGTTTCCAAAGCGAGCAAAGTCCTTTCTTGTATTAAGAGAGGTATGGTCTCCAGAGAGAGAGATATCATTTTGCCCCTGTTCAAATCATTAGTAAGACCTCATCTGGAATATGCAGTTCAGTTTTGGGCCCCAGTTCTCAAAAAGGATATTGGGGAACTGGAGAAAGTGCAGAGAAGGGCAACCAAACTGATAAGAGGCATGGAGGAGCTCAGCTATGAGGAGAGATTAGAGGAACTGAATTTATTCTCTCTTGAGAAGAGGAGATTAAGGGGGGATATGATCAACATGTACAAATATATAAGGGGTCCATATAGTGAACTTGGTGTTCAGTTATTCACTTTACGGTCAACACAAAGGACAAGGGGGCACTCTTTGCGTCTAGAGGAAAAGAGATTTCACCTCCAAATACGGAAAGGTTTTTTCACAGTAAGAGCTGTGAAAATGTGGAATAGACTCCCTGCAGAGGTGGTTCTGGCCAGCTCAGTAGATTGCTTTAAGAAGGGCCTGGATTCTTTCTTAAATGTACATAATATAACTGGGTACTGACATTTATAGGTAAAGTTGATCCAGGGAATATCCGATTGCCTCTCGGGGGATCAGGAAGGAATTTTTTCCCCTGCTGTAGCAAATTGGATAATGCTCTTCTGGTTTTTTTTGCCTTCCTCTGGATCAACTGTGGGTATAGAATTGGGTATATGGGATTGTACGATATATGTTTATTTTTATTTTTTTATTTTTATTTTTTACGGTTGAACTGGATGGACTTGTGTCTTTTTTCAACCTGACTAACTATGTAACTATGTAACATGCGCGGAAGCATCGAACGTCATTTTGTCGGCTCGTCGTAGTCTTTGACGTCACCGCGTTCTTGACATTCAAAAGTTCAGCGGTCTTTTGTGTGACTGTGTGTATGCAAGGCAGGCTTGACAGTAATCCCGTCAGGAAAAACTTCGTTTTTTTTTCCTGCCGGGAAAAATGGTCGTTTGTACAAGGCATAACACAAGGCCATTATTCAACACGGCCTTGTTGTGAGTACATATATCCTTTTTTTGTTTGCTATGATGGCTAAACTGATATAGTTTTCTATTCAATTAACCCATTCTATATACTCTCTGTCGTTTCTTTGGATTGGGGTTGTTTTACCACCTCCCCCCCCCAAAATAATCTTACATATTAACCCTTAATACCCCAGTTGCTGTGAGTCCAGGTCAACTGTGATGCTGGCCGTGCATGGGTAGTTGCTGTGTCATCCTTTTGTGGTCAATCAAATTCTTTTTAATATCAATGTATTTAGTCCAATTTTATTATTTTCATTTTTTTGTTATGTACATATATGTATTAAAATTATGCTAATTGATACATTTCTCATGTACATTTTTTATGTATATGCTTGACAGAATATTATGCTCCTGATGAAGCGTCTTCGAACGCGAAACTGGTAGAACAAAGCAAGATTTACATCTTTGAATTTACTGGATCTATGAATAAGGCCATCCACTTCCTTTGTACATCGTTTAACACGGTTTTGTGTTTGTTGGATATGCATCGTTTTATCGGAGTTTTGCATGTTGCTGTAATCTCTGGGAGGTGTGATTAGAACTTTATTCTGGATCATATACTAATGATTACTACAAATGTAATTTTTCTAAAATGTATTAATGTACTTTTACTAAGATATCTTTTTCTACAAATAAAAAACCCCTAGAATTTTTACAATATCTACCTATGTGCCGTCTAAAGTCCATTCTTGGTTTCACTAGTGTTTCTCCATAATTATCGGGACGTTGGCACATTTATACTAGTGCATCCACAATGTCACACTGTGGGGATGCACATTTAAGCAATCTCTTTTCATAACACAAGCTGCCTGCACACAGCTCCACACTGCTCCCAGGTAAATAGTCACAGGGCTCTGGCACACTATACAGATCTCTGTGCCTGTGTGAATGACCCCCCAAGACACAGAATAGTACATAAATAAGACTATTACTAGTATCATTGCTGGGAATAAGCTGTGCCTAAGAAAATTGTGTAGCTTTAGCGCCACCTAGTGCAACAATTTGGTAATTTTAAAAGTGGATGCGTATTCAACAAATTTGATACCATGTGATTTTTATGAATGAAACCTCTGATAGTGAAACCAGGGGCGGATCCAGAGTCTTTTCTCGGGAGGGGCACTGCCAAAAAACGATTTTTTTGTGGGAAATTTATCGGGGAAATGGTTGGTGTCGGCGCTTCAATCATCCCGGCAACATGGTTGTTATGGTGTCAGCAGTGGCGGCTGGTGCTCAAATTTTTTGGGGGGGGCGCAAACAAACTGAAAAAAAAATAAAAAATCATCAATTGCCGCCACTGTGCTCATTAAACGCAGCCACTGTGCCCAAACGCCACTAGTTTGTCCCCAAATGCAGCCAGTTCCCCCCCCCCCATAATGCAGCCAGTTCCCCCCCCCATAATGCAGCCAGTTTCTCCCCCATAATGCAGCCAGTTTCTCCCCCATATGCAGCCAGTTTCTCCCCCATAATGCAGCCAGTTTCTCCCCCATAATGCAGCCAGTTTCTCCCCCACATTGCAGCCAGTTTCCCCCCCATAATGCAGCCAGTTTCTCCCCCATAATGCAGCCAGTTTCTCCCCCATATGCAGCCAGTTTCTCCCCCATATGCAGCCAGTTTTTCCCCCATAATGCAGCCAGTTTGTCCTCATAATACAGCCAGTTTGTCCCCTATATGCAGCCTGTTTCTCCCCTATATGCAGCCAGTTTGTCCCCTATATGCAGCCAGTTTCTCCCCTATATGCAGCCAGTTTCTCCCCCATATGCAGCCAGTTTCTCCCCCATAATGCAGCCAGTTTCTCCCCCATATGCAGCCAGTTTCTCCCCCATAATGCAGCCAGTTTCTCCCCCATATGCAGCCAGTTTCTCCCCTATATGCAGCCAGTTTCTCCCCTATATGCAGCCAGTTTCTCCCCCATAATGCAGCCAGTTTCTCCCCCATAATGCAGCCAGTTTCTCCCCTATATGCAGCCAGTTTCTCCCCCAATATGCAGCCAGTTTCTCCCCCATAATGCAGCCAGTTTCTCCCCCATAATGCAGCCAGTTTCTCCCCCAATATACAGCCAGTTTCTCCCCCATAATGCAGCCAGTTTCTCCCCCATATGCAGCCAGTTTCTCCCCCATAATGCAGCCAGTTTCTCCCCCCTAATGCAGCCAGTTTGTCCTCATAATACAGCCAGTTTGCCCCCCCCCCCCCAGCCCTGCACTTACCTTCCTCGAGTCAGCGCCGTCCTTCTTCCGTCCTCGATGTCTTCTCCCGCCCTCGATGTCACTTCAGCCAATCAGGTTACCGGTGACCAGACCCGGTGAACCTGATTGGCCAGGGAACGCACCCCTGTGCGTCCTCTCATTAGGTATTTAGAAGCCGATTACAGCCCTCAGGCTGTAGTCAGGAAGCCTATCAGAGCCTGCTGGCTCTGATAGGCACTTCTAAAGGCCAATCAGACGCTGTGATTCAGATGGCCGGCGCTCAAGGGGCCGGCCATCTGAATAGTGGGCGGCAGCAATACATAGGTTCATGCAATGCATGAACCTATGTATTGTTGTGGTGAGTGACGGCCGGGCGCAGAAGCGAGCGGTAGCGGCGCTTCTGCGCCCACTATGGTCGCGCCGCCATGTGTAAAAAAAAGACATAAAAA